>JAXGGA010013576.1:0-34765 GCA_038373865.1 Uloborus plumipes
AGAAATAGCAGCTAAAAAGAAGACATAGGGGGATCTGGCAAGGGAGGTGAAGGAAAGAAGTAAAGTGAAGCCAAACGACACACAACAGGAGATATAAGGAGCTGCACCACAGATTGCGAGAGGCTTCTTCTGATTCTTTTAAAAGATTTTGGTAGAGATTGTGAGGACCAGTCGATTTTGTGAACGGATATGGGGCCAGTTTTGTGTGTCTCTGGATATTAAAATTTTGAGCACCAATTCTGGTACCCAATCATCCGAGGTGTGATGTACAGCATCAACGACTTAAAGATATTGTTGGTACAAAGATGAAGGAGATTGTAAAGAACCAGAAATGTTGTTAATAACCAA
This sequence comes from Uloborus plumipes, assembly GCA_038373865.1. Lineage (NCBI taxonomy): Eukaryota > Metazoa > Arthropoda > Arachnida > Araneae > Uloboridae > Uloborus > Uloborus plumipes. Next base: position 349 of record JAXGGA010013576.1, read on the forward strand.
TGAATAAACCTGAGTGTACACCCCATACGGTGAGTTTGTTTTTTTTTGATGATGTATTCTTGCATTTTCTGAACGCCGAGCCAGAGTATTTCACTCCAATGCAATGTACAGTTGTTTTTTTTTATGTCGTGTTTAATTGCGGAATGTAAGTGAGCAATTTTTACTGTTCGAGAATTTAACTTTATAATTTGTTTTTTTTCATCTAGTCTTATTATAATGTTTTGTGGATTTTTAAACACTAACGATCACGCGGCCTAATGTAATCATTTTCCAAATTTAATGTCATTTGCTCAATGCTTTCCAGATGAGGTTGTTTTTCGTTAGAAATTGGAGCAATGCTTGAGGCTATTTTCTTTTCCTTTTCAGCAGAATATTTATCTTTTTCTTTCAGCAGAATTAATTGGGAATTTCAGTTTTTAATTAGGTTTTAAATTATGTTAGGAGGTAAATTATTGAAGATTATAGAATGAATGATTATTACATATTAATTAACTTTTTAACTTACTACACCACACAGTTAAAACATCATTTTTGGTGCAAATTTTTGAGATTAATTGTTTTCTTCATTTTTCCTGAAATCATGGCTATTTAAAGGTAACATATGATTTTTTCATGAAAATATAAAAAATAGTGCAGTGAAGGGTTAAAAAAACAAACAATAAGCAAAAGTAATAAAGCGATTCACTTGTTGTTCATAATATTTTAAACGACCGAGTAGATTCACAGACATTGAAAATAAAAGCACCCGTGTTCTTTAAATACGTGAAAAAATACTAAAAGTAATTTTTTGTACCATAAGCTCAAAAATTGACTTCTCTCATCAATTAAATTTTATTGCAGTTTTAAAAAAAATCATAATGCTATGTTTTTAAAAGAGGAGTGAGTGTTGTACTGCAGTGTATTTTTGTAATTTTAAATTTTCTCAAGATAACAATCGTCCTTGATAATAATACTATTTAAACTCAAAGCGTAAATTAAAAATAAGCAAAGTATATTTAAGTAATGTTATAACTTCGCTATAACATTTCGATATAAATTAACAAGAACATTGTTTTAGTTCATTTATATCTCTTCAAAAACAACTTTGTTACAAAATACCCCGCCAAGAAAATCTTGAGCTCTTTCCCGCAAAAAGAGAGTCTTCATCCTCAATTCCAATACATTCATCCTTAAAAAGTTTCGATATCTAGTTTGCCCGCCAAGTTAGTGCCAAGCTACTATCTGCCCTATTCTCTTCTTTCATCACAACAACTTCCACTAAAGTCAACCCCCACTGCAAACTCCTCGTCAGTATGAATAGTTCCTTTCTATTGCTTTTAGTCCTGTTAGGCAAGATTTTTTTTTTTGCTTATCAAGCAACCACCTCATTTTTACAAAGGCGAATGGTACAGGGGACAAGAAGGATAACTGTCCCCTTACTCTGAAAAGTACAGGAGCTTTGCCCTTCCACTCTTCCAGGTTCACAGGGGCGTAGGAACCAGGGGAGCTGGGGAGCACTGGCTTCCCCTAGAATATTTCAGACCGGCTCAGCTCCCCCGGTAAAATTTTCTTAGTACAACTTTTTATAGCACATTTTTTACCTCAATCCTGTTTTTAAAAATGTGATCAAAAATCATCAAAAAGTACGTTATTAAAGGCTACTATTTAAAAAAATTGCCAGGGAGGATTTTGCTGCCCCAATTCCTTCCTCAACAGTAACCAAATCTTGAATACAATCTGCTTTTAAGACTCCTATTTCAAAATATTTCGAGTCTTATTATTTAGTCTTTTTTTTTTTTTTTTTTTTTAATGTACCACTCGGAATTTTTCCGGGAGAGAAAATTTGAGACTTCTTTTGCTCAGCAAATTGAAGGACAACTAAAACTAAATTCATATTAAAAATGTAAAATAGTACTTAAACTTATCGTCGTCCTGATAAAAGAGATATTAGTAACGTTTATTAAATTCCTTTTATTCACACACAATGTTTATTTGAACATTTATGACTTCATAATTGAGCTTATATAAATATGTGAACAAGAAGTTCTGTCAAGAACTAAACGAGCCTACTTTCCCGTACATCGACATCGGCATTCTAGCATCTGATCATTATTCTCTTGATTATCTAAGACTAAAAATTATGTCAAACATACCTTTAAAAAGCAAAATATACCTCTCTCATCAATGAAATAGACACATAAAAAGTAAATAAATGAATAAATAAAGTTTTGTCGCACCTTTTAAAGAATGTAACTGTTACAGTTCTTCCGTAGAAAAATTCCTCAATTGTTTTCAAAAAAAAATTAAAAGTACAAAGTACATCAAAACACATTTTATCAAAGAAAGAAAAAAAAAAGAAAAAAAAAAAAACTCGTCCGTTGATAAAATGTCTCGAATTTCACTTTTAATCCGTTGCCAGTTGTTAAATATAAATAAAGAATAAAATGCCCTAGTGAATGAAACATTTTTGTTACAAAAAAAATCGTCTGCCAAAAATAATAATAATAATAATAATAAATTCAATAAAACAAATGAATAAATAAACAAAAAATCGTCTGCACAGTCAGTCATTTTTTTTCGGACTGTTTACTCAAAAGTTATTAGGGGTGACAGCTTGCTTGAGCGGTTCAATGTTGAATGAAAAATTGTTCAAATCGGAAATGTAAATACGGGAATGAAGTATCCTTGAAAAGTTCTTTCCAACAAAAAAAAGTTTGTTCAAATCGGACTGTTCATTAAAAAGTTAGTATCGCGGGACCGGTTATTTGAACGGCTCAAAGTTGAACCAAAAATTGTTCAAATCAAAAAATCAAATATGGGAATGAGCTGTACTCGCCGAGATCTTTCCAACAAAAAAAAGTTTGTCCAAATCGGAATGTTCATTCAAAAGTTATTAGGGGGGGACAGACAGACAGACCGACCGACCGACAGACCGACGACCGACACACAAATTCCCCATCTCAATACCCTACTTTCAAATTTTTAATTTTTCGATATTCATTTTACCTCTTTATTTTTTTAACTTGGCGATATTTTTTGGACTTGGCGATATTTTTTTTAACTTGGCGATATTTTTTGGACTTGGCGATATTTTTTCGATGCATTAAGCTACTTTTAATACTTTTTTCGTCTTTCTTTTATTTTTAACGGGAAAGTAGGCTAAAAAGTGTCTTTTGCCCCCTCCCCCCTACACACCAAGATAGTGCCTTGATCTAGCACTGTTTCAGGCTCCCCCTGTTTTTACAAAGTTCCTACGCCACTGCAGGTTCAAAATTGTCAATCGATCGAAAAATAATAAAATTGGTCGATTAAAGTTGGAATTAACTTAAAAAGTGTGAATTTGATTTTTTTTCTCTTGTTATCTGTTTATAAATATTAAAATGGCTTTTAAATTGGAAAGAGAGCAATCTTTGATGCCGTGTCTCGATTTTTTAAGGAGATTATAGATTATTTAATCCATAGTGACGAAGTCATAGGAAAAGACACGGTCTACCTAAACTAAATTCCCCCCTCTCGCACCTCCTTTGATCCCAACTTTTTTGATGCACCAGCCACCTATGACCCCCTATTTCTTTAACATAGTAACTTCCTCTAGTTCCATCGATAGGAGCTGGCCAACCATATACGAGGGTTGGCGGATTATTCATTGGTGCATTTGCTGTTGGCTTTTTTTTTCAAGGACATATAACACTTACTTACCATCAACTGGGTTCACTATCTCCGTCTGTTCCCATGCTAAACTAATGGACGATTGATTCGAAAACACAACTTTAAGCACTGGACTGCCAGGAGGATCTAAACGTAAAATGAAATTCTTAGTTTTCAATTTAATACAAGCATGTGTGACAGAATAGAACTGATTTTTTTTGTTTCGCTTTTTTTTTATTATTTTTTTTTTTTTTTAAAGCATGAGAATTTCTATAATATGTGTATATATAGAGATATTCTGGAGATGTGAGTAAATATAATGGATATATTTCCATTAAAAGTACAATAGTTCTATTCGAAATCTGAATATTTTAAGACATTCAAATAATTTCCAATATTATTTCAAACAGTCGTTTAATACCCTATCTACCTTTTTTAACTCCAAAAGAAACGCTGCTGAAATAGCTGAATGCAAAGACATTAGATCTTTGCATCCGAAGCTCAATTATTAACATTAAAAAATTGGTTCTTTGAAATCCCGAAGCAAGTGTTTGCATTTATCTGCCAATTAGTGCTATATACCTGTGTTATATTTCCCGTTACTTTTCTGCACAAAGGTATTTATTTCACGTGGGCAATAAGTTCTTTCTTACACGTTTATTTTTTTTCCTATACTCTTCTTTTCGCTACTCGATACGATATAGCTAAGGTTTTGAGAGGGATATATTCATAGTAGGGCTGCAATATCGATGATTAAACATCGATATTGGAAATTGAAGACATCGATAAAATTGAAACAACGACCAAAAAACGTGGATGTTTTCAAACATCGATGTTTTCAAACAACGATATATTTTTCAGATGTACTTAGTACAAATTCGAATGTACAGTATCCCCTCTTTACATCGCTTCTCGTTATATCTCTCAATCGGATATATCGCGTGTTTTCTTTGTCTCCCAAAAACGTGTCGACCGTAAGACATCGACGGTAATTATAGAAAACATTTTCAATTGAGATAGATAATGGCAATTACTGATTAACAATATAACTTCTTTTATTTCTCCCCTGCTGAGACATAAGTTATTGACAGCGAAAACACAAAAAAAAAAGGAAAAATGCGAACGCGCAACAACAATGTTTAAAAAATTATCGATGATAAATGATTGGTGGTTTTTTTCAAGATTTTTTTCTCTCAATAAGATAGCTACTGCAACTAGGGCTTGATCTTTTCGAATCTTTTTAGCGCATTTCCTTTTCGTTTTTTTTTTTTTTTTTTTGAAATTTGTTGCTGACATATGAAACATCGACATAAAAAATGGAAAAAAAGAAAAAAGACAATGAGAACAAATAATCTATGCTTAAAACATATCGAATGTAAAACGTCGATAATAATAATCTTGCAAAACTTTTTAAATTGAGATTAATTCTGCAACTCCCTATTGACGATATACATAAATCTTCACGCACCTTTTTTCTGAAATATTAAAGATCCACATCGAATAAAACATCGAACTCGAAACATCGATGTTTGGAAAACATCGACCGTAAAAACATCGGTTGATCATAATCGATGATAAAAACATCGATGTTTCCAAAACATCGACATCGATGAAGCAGCACTAATTCATAGAAAATCGAAAATTGGGGAAGGGAGATATTATTCACGTAATTCATTGAAGTTTTCCGTTACTACTGTATTCAAAATAATTCTCTAGTTCATACCTTGTCATTAGCCTAAATCTGAATACTTGTCCTCACTACAATTGCTATTCCTGCAAAACAAGACGGTCCCGTCTATTACTTGTAATACGTTCCGCTATACAGGGTGCCCCACATAGTGTTTCAAACTTTGTAGCAGGGTAGGGTGTATGCTTTCAATAATTAGTGATGTACACAGAAGCACCATAAAGAAAAGCGACATAAGTGAAAAAAAAAATGTAAAAAAGCATGTAAAAAAGCAAAAGGTACATGGGTCGAAGTTTGTGGTCACAGTTTTTTTCACCGGTTACATTGCACGCCTCAAATCATCGGCACGTGGATCTCCGAACGGTCTGGAGTACTCCCGGCATATCTCGAATTTTACCGCGTCGGGAAAGTTTTTCCGACCATTCATTGATTTATGATTTCGAGTATTTGGGAAATAGTCTGTTAAGACACCCTACCCTTCCTCAAAGTTCTGAATCACTTAATTCCCTAGCAGCATAATCTCATCGGCCGATGTTCGGCCATTCATCGACACCCGATGAAATTCTCATCGACTGATAATCGATTCCACTGAGTTCTCATCGGGAATTGCGCCAATATGCCTTATCGGCAAGCAGAATCCGAGCAGCAAAATCCGATAAGTTTTGCTGGAAATACGATGAGATTTGGAGCAATTTACGAGCAGTGCAGTCCCGTGTCGATGAATTTAGGATCAATTTTGAATGCTTGGCTTATTTTCATCGGGAAAGTTGATCGAAAGAATATCGCTTTCCGATGAAAAGTAACTCATCGAAAACCGTGCTAGGATACTGATCGGAACGATGTCATCGTGCGTTACGGGATCAGTGTACGAGGAGTTCGATGATCGGCCGAGCAAATTCTAATGAGTTGATGCTACTTGGGTTGCGGCACCCTGCTTTATAACACATTAGCAAAGCTCAAATTCACCTATTTGCATCCTATATCAACCTAGAAACAATTTAGGTAATGAACGTTTTACTTACACTCAAGTACTGGAATGAAACAAAGAGAAACACGTGAAAGCAGATAATATTTAACTCAGTTCAATTCCTTCCAAATTTTTGTATTTTTGAAAATCACAGCTAGTTAAAAATTAAATAAATACCTTTGTGTAAAAGATGTTAATGCAGTGTTAATGTTTCCAAATTTGCAGAAAGAAGTTTCCAAATTTACAGACCCATGCTTTGGGGTTATAAGGAGCCTTTTATCAAGGAAAAAACAAGTAAGACGAAGAATGAATCGGATTTTTTTTTTCCTCTTCTATTTACAAGTAGAATCAACATTACCAACTAAAATATAATTCAACGAAGGTATTTATCTTTATTCCTGCACGCAGAGGATTCTTCTTTTCTTCCACCATATGTGTCTTTTTACATATAAAACTTTAATAGAAAATATTTTATTTTACACAAAATATGAAAACATTCTTATGCATTTGAACACGTTGTACACTCTTTAGAAATTAATTATTCATGTTTTGTTCATGAATGTAATTTCAATGTCCTTGAAGCTTATGCAATGACAAATAAGCGTCTTGAATTTTTAATGCTTCTAAATTCTTTGTTGAGAATTTGGTTCAATCTTAATTTATGACTCGCCATCAAAATGTTAAGTCAACGAAATTTGCATGTCAATACGTCAGGTGTTAGCCAAGACAAAAGGTAGGGTGTTCCAGAAATCCATTCACTGAAAATAGGCTTACTCTTTGTTCTATACGAATATTTCGTAATATCGAGAGAAGTGAAACAAAGGCAATGAATGAATGCTTTTCCAGAAACTGTCATTGTTAAATATTTATAATTCTAAGCAATTTTTTTTTGAATTTTTTTCTTAAAGTTAAAAGACAAGTTTATCATCTTGTATAATAAAAATTGGAATGATTAAAACAACTAATATAAAGTCTCTTACAACTCAAACAACTCACATATTTGTGGGATGGCACCTTTTATTTTGTATTCTTTTACTTTACTAATCTCGTACGGTGTACATATTTTTGTTAGTATGTAGTCACATTTGGTCGCGTCTTAATACATAAAAAATCTGGCAATTGTTTAAAAAATTTTGGAACAGTTTAAAAGTATATTTTAGACATTTTATTATTTATTTCATTCCACATTCATTGAAAACTATTCTATCCAGTCTCATATACTTAGATAATTATCTCACTTAAAAGGGCTTTAATTGCTTGAAAGAATTTAACATTATCTTTTTAAAATTGTTCTGTCCATTGCAGTGCTAATTGGTTGTTTAAATATGTAAGGGAAATAATCCTACCATGTTTACATAAAATAATGCTTTTAAATTGCAAGTGAATGCTTGGATTTAGTTGAACAGTATTTAGTTTATATGGAAACACATTTTATTTGCATAAGTGCTGCATGAATTTAGTTCATAAAACGTGATTATTGAATGGAAGAAAAATAGAATCAAGCATTTTGAGCAAAGCATTAAAAAGCATATGCTAATCATGTATCTTTCGTAATATATATTTTTTAGTTTACTGCATACGGGGTGGGGGGATTTCTTTTCAGAACAGTTCTTGAAAAGTCAAGAACAGCTATTGTGTCTAATTTCCGCTAGTCACATATTCTTTTGGATTTTTTTTTTTTTTTTTTTTTTATCGCACAGGAAGTAGTTGTAAACCAGTGAAGTCCGAAACGGTATTTACACTAGTGAACTTAATTCTGAACTTTTCAATTTTGTTTAAGATTTCATCACATTAAACACTACATAATTAATAATTTGTTTTCTGTATTTCACTTAAGTCATTATCCATAACTTCTCTCATACGCATGTGTTCATTTTTTTGAGGGAATGTTTAATTAATTTTATTTTTTAATGGAAACAATAAATGAAAATTGTTTTCAAAAGAATTTTGATTGATTCAGATAAATAGCTTTAGCAAAAAAATATGATGCAAAATTATTGTTTTCCTTCGAAATATTGACTAAATAATTTCTATAATATTGATTAATAAATATGTATTTAATGTTCTTGAATTATCTATGTTGCTGTTATTGAACTTACTTTTGCTTACTAGTTAAAAATAAAATATATACACATAATATTCGCATTTATGAATGCTTACATATTAAAGAAATTAAAAATTAATGATTTGAGAAAATTAAATAATTCCAACAATACAATATTAAATGATGAAATCTTTGAAAATTGCCTAGAATTAAGTCCGCTAGCGTAGAAATAATCGGCACCGTTTCGGAATTTTCTTACAGTGAAATATAACGGCTGAAAAATATACTAGATTTCGGACTCTCTACACGATGTTTGCAAGCGTATATATAAGTCTAGAGATAACAGTAAGACAGCAGTTTTTGTTCGGTGACAACCAAGTGCGGGTATAGAAATGTTTGAAGGGAGGACGATTGATTTTACTACGTATGGTACTTCACTACACATATTGGATTCTAAATGTTGACCTCATATGTTTTGGACTTCAATTACGAAACGTATCCTGAAGAGAGCCCCAAACCTTCCTTTTGTTAATATCCAAGAGAGTCTAAAACTACTTTTGTGAACTTCAATGTGGAAAATTAACCAGGTGTGATTCCCTCAAGGGAAAGGCGATTGCCCCCACCGTTGTATCCATCACTGGAGGCGACGATGTACAAATAACATCCCAAGTAGCATCAACTGATCGGATTTTGCTCGGCCGATCATCGAACTCCTCGTAAACTGATCCCGTAACGCATGATGACATCGTTCCGATCAGTATCCGAGTACGGTTTTCGATGAGCTACTTTTCATCGGAAAGCGATATCTTTCCGATCAACTTTCCCGATGAAAATAAGCCGAGAATCCAAAATTGATCCTAAATTCATCGGCACGGGACTGCACTGCTCGTAAATTGCTCCAAATCTCATCGGATTTCGAGCAAAACTTATCGGATTTTGCTGCTCGGATTCTGTTTGGCCGATGAGACAAATTGGAGCAATTCCCGCTGAGAACTCATCGAATCCGATCATCGACCGATGAGAATTTCATCGGGTTTCGAAGAATGGCCGATCATCAGCGGATGAGATTATGCTGCTAGGGATACAATCTACTTATAGTAAAAACTGAGTATCTATCTATCTTTCTTTCTATTTATGTCCAGCTTCTTTCCCCGGAATGGCAATGAGCTGAAAGTCGAACAAGGTACCGATAGGTTCGTAATTTTTTAGTCTTTAATTAGTTTTAATTTACGTAATTATACGATTAATTACGGAGATATCAATTAATGAGACTAATTTTTATCGACCTATTTCCCCCTTCTGGAGAGATTGTGAATTCTGTTGAAGCAAGTTATTTATAATGGCTATTGAAAAATATGTATCAGGTGTTCTACATATTGTTGTAAAACCGATGAATACTAATCTGCAGTTGGTGCTTAATCTAGCTACCTTGGCAGTATATCTTTAAACTGCGTCTGGAAAAAAAGTGTTGTTAATGGACGTGCGTCCAAATGCCACTTCATTTAAAATATCAATACCATTTTCAAGGGTCTTTACGGTTGTTGGATCGGATGGTGGACTTGCTCCTTTTGCGTTGTAGGCTTGTACGATCACTGCGTACTCGGTGAGTTTTCGGAGGTTAGACAATTGAGTTTCTTCCAAAAACGTTTCGCTACCTTGAGCTTTCAGGGTTTTGTAGATATATGCGTCTTTCGAATTGGCAACTTTGTATCCAACGTAATAACCTTCTATGGAACCGTACTGGAGATCAGGTCTGGGAGGCTGAAATGAAAAGGTTGATATTTTTACTTTGAATTTATTTAATATAAAGTAATTCGGTTTATTTCTTTAATCACTTTTTATTTTGTTTTTCGTTTGTTTTTTTAATTTAAATTACACAGAAAAGATCATGCTTCGGAACTGTAACAAAATTTCCCTCTTGGGCAATATTTCTATTCTTAAAAATGATTGAATTTTCTTATACTGTAAGTAAACAGTGTTAAACTGCGGTGGCCATAAATAACTTAAGACTTCGAAATTACTCTTTTTCATGAAATAAAACAAGCTGTAAAATGTATTTTTTCCCTGAAAACAGGTAAATGAGATTGTTTTTAACTTTACTCATAGTTTTGGAGAAAAAATAAAAAATAACTTTTCATATTTTTTTTCTCTTTTTTTTTATGTTACATAATTAAGAAAAATTTAAAGTTTGGTTTTATTTCTAAGACTAATTTAAGTACAAGCAAGAATTTTTACACTTTTCAACTTTTAGGGCCCTGCTCCACATTGACATAAAGCAGAAACGTAAAACAGATTAAATAGTGTTCCTATGGAAAGTACCCGGATTTTCGGTTTCTGCCTTCAGTTTCGGTCGCTTTTTCTGCTGATGTGGAGCAGGGCCCTTAACGTTGAAGGTTTTTTTTTTCTTAAGGATATTTTCCAAGACACCTCAGTCTCACGCATTTTTTTTTTGGATTGGAAATCATAACGCATTCTGGCAATTCTATCTCACTGTTTCACGTTATTTTCCCCTTTGTCTCTTTTAACCAATAAACAGCCATGCACTTCCTCGTGGCTTTATACAAACAGTGTAAATTGTCCATGCAGTAAGCGAAAAAACCCCGGATGCATTACATTAGGTAAGGTTTGGCCATACCTTCCATGTAACTTTTACTGTATGAGCTCCAGAAGCCTTTGCTTTGACCTTTTGGGGTGGGCCTCCTGGTGCTGAAAAAGAAAGAAAACTGTTTGTATACACTATCTCTCACACGCACACATATGTTTCACAATAACCATGATTTTACTGTAATCTGATGTGTACAATTTTTTAAAAAGCAAATGTATTATTTTCTTGTAACATTACACATTTTTCCTGTCATGAAGTCACAAAAGTCATAAAAGGTGCTTATATATATCCAGACAATAGAAAAAAATTAATTTCCTTAGCTCAGTTTCTATAGCGTGTGTATTAGGGGCGCGACATCGAAGGCAAAACTTCGTTTGTTTGTGTGAGACTTCATTTGGATGTTTCAAGACATGGATGTTTCGAAACTAAGACATCGATGGCATTGATACATCGACCAAAATACATCGATGTTTCGAAACATCGATCATTTTTTTATAAAAATTACTTACACATTTAAATGTACAGTTATGCAATAACTCCCCAATACATTACGCCTCTTTATATCACTCAATTAGATTTATCTTTTGTCTCCTGAAAAACATCAACCGTATGATATCGATGTCAAATATAGAAAACTTTTTTAGTGAGATAGATACTGCAACTGTTGATTAACCGTTTAACTTTTATTTATCGCATAGTTTTTCTGCGAAACTTTTTTTGATGAAATGTGAAACACCGTTATCAAAAAAAAAAAAAAAAAAAATCTAAATCAAAACAAAAACAACGATGTTTAAAATTCTTTGACCGTAAATCATCTGTAGTAATTTTAAAAAAAACTATTTCAATACGATAGATATTGCAACTGTTAAAGATTAATCTTTTTCATTGCATATTTTTATTGCTTTTTACTGAAGCGTAAAACAGATATCGAAAGAAAAAAACCACTGAACGCGAAACAGTGATCATTAAAAGACATCGACCTTAAAACATCGATGGTAACTATCAAAAACGTCTAACGAGATTGATAGTGTAACGGCTGATTAACGTTAAACGACATAACTTTTGGCCGCATATCTTAATGAATATATTTTTGCTGAAATATTAAACATTCACCTAAAGAATAATAATTAAATAAATAAAATAAAAAAAATGGCGAAAGCATATGAGAAATGTTTTAGAAACATCGAGAGCAAAACATCGATAATAATCATAGAAAATGTTTTCTAATGAGATTAATACTGAAACTTCTGATTAAGGATGAATACTTTTTAATACGTCTATGTATCGCATATTTTTTTCAAGCTTTTTTTGCTGGATTTTAAACATCGACATCGAAAAAAAAATATCGACCCTCAACTATCGATGGTAAAAACATCGATGTTTTAGCGAAAACATCGATGTTTCCAAAACACCGACTTCGATGTTGCAGCTCTAGTGTGTATAAATGCATCCACAGTTGAAAAAACCTGTTATTCTACATCTGAAAATCAAACAACAGTTACCCTGCTACACGTCTTAATGTATGGGAAAATTATCGGTATAACGCTTCTGACTAAATTTCATACTCTTATCTAACCTTATGCCTCCTCTAAAACTTGAAATTTCGAGGAAAAAAATATTAGGTAAACGTAAAATTTATAAAATTTGGGTATTATAGTCTAATCAAGTATTTGAATATTTGAAGCTCTATATGTGAAGCATTTAAAATTAAATGACACAGAAATAAGACGAATTTGCTAAGAAGCCTACAAACCGAATTTCTATTTCACAGGTAGACCAAAATCCATCTACCTGTCCTTACTATTCGCAATACATATTTCACTGCCAAAAAAGTTAAGGCAGTTCTAATTTCATATTCTGAAACAGTTCCATTTTGAGATTTTCGTGAAAAAATATGAAAATATGAAATTTAAATGCAAATCTTAATTGAGTGTGCAAACGCAAAACAGCTAGATTTCTATTAACAAGAGCAACCATGTCATTATAGCAGTGATTTTCTCTACTGTTATACAGGGTGTCCACTCCAATCGTGGACCAATAGCTAATTTCTAAACCGTTAGAGATAAGCATATAGTTTATTTAGGAAAAAATCTCCAAATTACGAAAGGAATTTTGGGTCTATTCAATGTTTTTCAAAAAATCAAATTTTGAAAGAGTTACGAAATTTAAATTTTTATACAGCCCCCCAGTCCTATCAATCATATTTAGTAAAACATTTTTGACACTGTAACGTTTAAAACTAAAAAAAAATCACTCTTCTACCCCAAAAATTGACCGAGTTATGACGTTTTGAAAAATCAAGATTTTGCATTATTTCATGACGTCATCGAGCGACCGCTTAAGGGACCGTATGCGAAATCCTTCAAAATCTTGATTTTTCAAAACGTCATAACTCGGTCAATTTTTGGGGTAGAAGAGTGATTTTTTTTTTAGTTTTAAACGTTACAGTGTCAAGAATGTTTTACTAAATATGATTGATAGGACTGGGGGGCTGTATAAAAATTTAAATTTCGTAACTCTTTCAAAATTTGATTTTTTGAAAAACATTGAATAGACCCAAAATTCCTTTCGTAATTTGGAGATTTTTTCCTAAATAAACTATATGCTTATCTCTAACGGTTTAGAAATTAGCTATTGGTCCACGATTGGAGTGGACACCCTGTATAACAAAAGAAGCTTAACTCGGGCAAATAAAGCAGGTTTCACACTTGATGACAAAATTTAATGTCTTTAATGGTACTCTTAATAAGTCAATAATTTTTTTTGTTATTAACCAGGAACCACCAAGAGAGAAGATTTGGTATTGGGATCATTAACGGCAATCCTTTTGAGAAAGTTAACTGCAAAAAAATTATGTGAAATGGAGTAGGTTTTATAGCCTATACCTGAATAAAATTAAAACCCTCAACTTCCTACAAATGTCAAAGAGTTAACTAACTGCGATAGGTCTATATTTTAACTTGGGTATTTGCACTAACATAATTAAATTATTATTTTTGTAGTTTTAGTAAAAAAACATCCTTACATTTAGTAGTCACTAGACTAAGAAATATCTAATTTAAAAAAAAAAAAAAAAAAAAAAAAAAAAAAAAAAAAAAAAAAGAAAAAAAAAAGGACAGAAATGATATCACGATTCTATTTAGTGTCGCTCAAGTTTCAAAAATACAATATTTTACTGGGTATTTCGTTTTTCACTTTACAAAGAATGAATGCTAAATAATTCGATTTCAAATTAGTCATAAAATTGCATCTAATTGCTTTATATTCATTGTCATAGTTGTAATTATTGTTATGTTTTATTGTTTTTATTGTTGTAATTTCTGTTGTGTTATAATTATTATCATTATTATTCTAATTGTTATTGTTTATTATTATTATTGTTGCCATTGTTTTTATGTTCATTACATTCTTGTTGTTATTGCAGCTGTTGTAGTAATGGTAGCATTTCTATTCTTATTATTTTCATAATAATTGCTATTACTTGTCATTATTACACATGGCGAAAGTATGTGTACCTTCCTGATCTGTTCGTAAATGTACAACATTGCTTGGTTCACTTCTTCCAAGAATATTTTCTGCATGCAAACGAAAGTGGTAAAATGTAACAGGTTGTAAGCCGCGAACCAAGACACTTGACTCAGCACCAGAGACGGAAATGTTTAGTGACTTTTGCTGCCATCTATCTGAAAGAGAGAGAAGTAAAACATAAGTTCAAACTTGAAGCAAGGATTTTTACAGTAAGAATACTTCATTTTTAAGGGTTTTTTAACTCCCCAATTTTTGACCCCCCAATTTAAACATAGTGAAAAAATAAAAAATATTAACAATACTTAATGTGATTAATATTCTTGACTTTATATTGAGGCATCTTTACTTCAATCAATTTGCAATGTTTATATGACAAATCAATTTTAAATATCAGTACAAGATATTTAAAATCGTCAATATAAATTAACGTTAACGAGATATAAGCGCAAAAAAGTGGATATTATAAACATGTGTCAAACATTTTTGGAAAAATAAATTCATTCATAAATTAAAGTGCAGTAATGACACCCAAATTACTGGTGTTTATTTATAAAGTAATTTAAAATCTTAACAATTAAATAATTGTCAAAAATAAATTTTAGACTGCAACTATTTTCCAAGCATTGTTGAAGCAAATTTACAGTGAATAAAGCACTCCTGGTTGTTAAACTTAAAAGAAATTTATTACACAAAAAATTTAAACTAAAATAAGCTAGAATGTTCCCTGTTCTATTATTATTTTTAAATTTCAGGCATTCAGAATTTTACATATGTTCAAATATGTAAAATTCATATGTCATATATATTCAAAAAGCGAGATATAATTTCTCAAATTGAGATATTATTTCTTAAATAAGTAGCCCCAAAAATTTAGTTTTAACCTACTATATTATAAAATCATTTCAATAAAATAAGCGAGAATAACGATATGAAGCTTTCAAAATGTACTACATACACCTGTTATAATGAGAAATGATTGGAAAAAGTTATTCCGTCTAATTCGTAAACATGAATATAGAATACTCTTTGCAATTTATCAGTAAAAAAACTATAAGAATGAAGCAGAAGCAAAATCAAATAATTATTGATTTTTTTAGAAATTCAAATCCAGATATTTTAAAATTCTTTAAGAGAGCTTCAAAAATTATTCACTTTTTCAATCTCATTTTGATTTCGAGAAAAATGAAAGCGATACTTTCTTGTCTGTGTTATGTTGTTATGCACGTAAGCACAAGTAACAAGCAAACAATCGCGTAGTTTTAGAAAACCCCATGTTGGAAGAATTAACCAGGGATACAAATACTGAAAATGGTGTAGATTTTGGTAAATATTTCTCGTTTAGTGAATTTTACCACAGCTTTGGTAAAATTAAAAAAAGTGTGGCACTTTCAGAGAAAGTGAAAAGTTTTGATCACAATTCATTTTGTTTTGATCGCCAAAAATAAGTAAATTAATTTTAAGCAGGAAAAAAAAGAAAGAGTCTTTTCTTAACATCAAAAATGATAGACAATGACCTTTTTTCAACGTAAATGTTATGTACGTTGAATAATGTTAAGTACAGTGTTATGTACATCGTATTCCTAAAACAAAAAATGCACAGAGTTCACTCCGACATAATGCAAGAACTCGATATTAGCATGGGCACCGTTTTTTCATCTTCACAAATTATTTCTTTGACTTTCATAGCGTACAAACGTATCAACGTACCAAGACATTTGAACCTAATTTTACATAATATCTTCAAGTTCAACTTTTGCAATTTACTAAGAATCTACATTTATTCTGTATAAGATTTTATTTTTAGTTTTCATTTGAAAAATATGGATAATTAGCTGCTTAATTCTTCTAATAATTTTTATTCAGTTAATGCAATGGCATTTATAAATAATTATGTCTCATTAAAATTCGCCATAGGTCAAATTCAAATCCATAAGGAAATCTTCAGATTCGTGCAATTATTAATGACGTAATAATTGCAAATCAATGCTAATTAAAAATTGCACTGCAAAAGAAATATAAAATGCGTGCTACAGCTGACCTTGGTGGCTATTTCGTTACAGCTGGCATTGCATTTTAAAACGCCTTTTTTAAAGCAGCTATTTGAACAGCCATGGGTCTTCAAAAGGGAAAAAAAATAACTTCACGCATATTTCTGGGAAATTTTAGATTCGCATGGTTGAGTAATATAAACGACAATGAACCAATTGATGGACCACATCTATAGAAACGCAAATATACTTGAACTGGACATTTCAAGGTGACTTTTTATCTAGCTTCCTTTTTCCTTGTGTCCCTTTGACGAGTGGGTTCGTTTTCTTTTCATGGTTTCGTTATAATTGCTATTCTGTGAAAGCACATTGATGGTAATTTCACGTTTTCCTTCTCACAACAGGGGGCTTTTTTAAAACCAACCCCTAGTGAACAGGTTTCATTTGTAACTTTTGAAATCAGGAATACACAGCTCAAGTACTCGCTGGCCATCAGCAGCTCTATTGACTACTAAAGCTCTCAATAAGAAGTAGTTGTTGACCGATTTCGTTTGGAAAATTTTATCTGCGTAGATATAGAAAGAAAGTTGATATGAAATCCTTCATTCCCATCCTACTTTTATGTGTATTGATTGGTACTGTTAATTGCCAAGAAGAAAGGCGAGGGAATTTCTGGGATCGGTTGAAACAGATGGTCAAGAAATTTATGGAAGCTGCAAGGAGTTTATGGAACGAGTTCAAAGAAGAGGTGAGTGCCAGAACTGATGATATGCAGAGTTGGACGTCAGAAATGATGGACAGTTTCAAACGTAGCATGCGAGAATGGATAAATGGACGAAATGATATCCCTGAAAATGAAAGGGAAGGTATGAGAACTTATGTTGAGAGATTAGAATTGCCTCCTCAGGAATAAGGCAACAACCTGTGTAGATACCAAAGAAAAAGTTTCTCTGTTTGGGAAGACAAGTGGATAAAAACTTGAAACTTGTGACTCGTGGTTTTTGTGTGATTTATAATTACGCATTCAAGCTGAAAGTAAGTACAAGAACTATCATAGAAGCAACATTTTTGAACTATTTTTAAATCAATGAAATTAGGTACGAGTGATAAAGAAAGTTATATTCAAATGAGGAACTTCGTTGAATCTTTGTATAAAAATTTAGCTGTTAATATTTTTATACCAATATGTAAGAACTCTTTCAGAGAATTAATCGGAATAAAAGGTACTGTTGTTTGAAATTAAAAACACTATGTTATGGAAATTTGGAGGAAGAGAAGTTTCTTTCTAAAAGATTTACATTTTGTGTTAGATATATTATTATGTTTAAAAAAAATGATTAGATAAGAGAGTTTTATTGTTTCTGTGGAGATTAAAAAAAATGTTTCCATTAAAATCACGAAATTGCCCTGAGTTCTGTGTTTGACCTTCTTATTTTTTTAAATACGTCTCATTAATATTTAAATTAAGAATAAATATGTTCAGTTTTCGTGGGTGATCGACGTGAAAATCATGCTGAGTTTTGAATTAGTACTATGGCAATTTTATGCATTTAAAGGTAAGTGTCTAGAAACATTATTAGTTCTCGTAAATAAATAATAATTTCATGCATATTATCATCTAAGAGTAGTCAGCCACATCAGTAAGGTTTTTTTATAGAAATAATAGACGAAATACAGATATATGAATTCAGATCAGATATTTTTCCCTCATTGCATGGAAATCATCATTTCTGCTAATTAAAACCAGACTAACGTAAGTCCACCTATGCTTTTCAGGAGAGCACGAAAACGTTTGTCTGATGCATGCAAAGGATGGGACTCGCGCTCTTTTAACACTGCTAAATTATTGTGAATTTTATAGAATAATGTTTCCATGAGTCAATACGGAATAATGCTCTACAATTAATACAATAATAATGGAAAAATCGCCAATTTTGGATTTCCGTTAGTCTGGCTCTGGGGTACAGATTTATTTAATATCGCTGTAGCTGCAAATAAAAAAAAGAAAAAAAAAAAAAACAACATTTTTTGCTCTACATCAAAGATTCGTTTAGTGTATGAGATGCCGTGAATTACAGTTTTTTTTTTTTTTTTTTTTGACTTACTGACTAGATAAACATTTTTCGGATTTCATGCTTCATTAAAATCCATACAATCAATTTTAGCACAATGAGAAAGATGTATAAGTACTTATCTATGTTAAATGCATTTTATAACTTGTCGTTTTCTTATCTATTCTCATTTTGGGGTGTGTGTTTCTCTACGAGGCTTTTGTGTGCAAATACTCATTCACTTATTATTCTAAACTCTTAACGGATTTTTTTTTTTCAGTACTGATACTTTTTTATTCATTTATTTACTTTTAAAGCAACATTTTTCTGACTGAAGTTAATCAAATCAATTGCTGTTACTCCTTAAACTAATAGCTTAAGATTGAGTTTCAAAGTTGAAAAAAGAACAAAAAATTGTATGGATAAGTTCGTTTAACCTAAAGCACTGCGTTTCACTATTTATATCAAATCTTCTAAAAATACCTTCTTGTAAATTTTGACTTCAAGACAAAACTGTAGAAGTCTATAAATAGATAATTAGTTTTTGTCACTAATAACGAACAGAGAAATTATTAAATGTAAGGAAAAAACAATATTATGCAGCAATTTACTTCTTGATTTAACTTGGATTTCATTCAATAAGGTAAATATTCAAAATGACAGAATAATTTTGTACTACAAAGCTTTACACTGTAAAAAACAAAACGTTGTTTTTGCAGCATAATATAGCTAATTTTATAGCAGTTTTACATTAATAAATTTCAAAATTTCTAATTTTACAGTAAAATTGCTAGTTTACAGTTTTAAACTGAAACCTCTGCTTTCAATATTATATTGTAAAAACAACAATTTATTTTTGACTGTGTATATATGTATCTTTTTATGACGGATTACGTAGGTTGCGAAGATTTTTTATTGGAAAAATAATTTTTTACTACAACTAGCTGTACTGAAAATGTCTAAAATACTTATGCTTTGTTTTAACTTAAAATAGCCTTTTCTGTTATTGTAAAGTAAATACTTTTGAAATTCAAAAGAAATTTACACCAAGACGTTTGCAACAAGTTCGTTTTTTTTTTCTTTTTTCTTTTTGTCGTACCAAGTGTTCCTTGTTTGGATAACTTACTCTTTCTTACAAGAAAGACAGCAGTGATTGGGAAACGGTAACGTAGTCATGTCGAGTTTTTAAAACTTTTGGTTTAACAAATAATTTAAATATTTCTTCAAAATGTAAAATTTCCAAATCAATTCGTTCATAAAACTGTTTTAAGTCCTTAAGTTTTTAAAACAATCTGCCGCATTGGTCATGATATGACAAGGTTTTCATTGAAGTTTTTTTTTCAAACGTAGCAAGATCACCAATCATGAAATACCATTAAAATCTAAAAATCTCACCAAATAATTCAAGTCGTCATCTAAAAACCATAAATCATTAAACGTTCCCTAAAATTTACAATTATTTGCCGAATAGAAAATCAAGCTACTGACTAATATATCTTATAACATTATCAGTTCAATTTAAAAAAATAATCAATTAAGTAATTTAAGCATTGCTTATCTTGAATCTTTCCAATCGCCTAATTTACCGTAATCCAGTCAATGACTGGTAAATCAGCGCAGTTGTCAAATTCCATCTGTCAAGTTTCTTAATCTGCTAATACTTTAATCTTTCAATTGATTTAATTTATTCGTCAATTTAGTATATCTGTGCAGTTTTGCCCTGTTATTTCCTGTATTTCTTATTTTTAGGGACCCAGTTTTTAATGTTTTAATTTATATATTTGGTACTCATCAGTTATGCGGAGTATGGACCACGTGTTGGCGACTACTTTTTAGAGTTGTCAGTAACACAAAGGTTGACATATTAGGCGTTATTTGTTTTAAATATGATGGTTACCAGACATTAATTCAATTTAAATGAATGATTAAACACAAGCTCATTGCCAACTGATTGGTTGGCAAACTGTAAATATAAGCTACCCATCTCATGGCTTTCCCAAATTTTCTACCTTCCCTATTTTCCAAATTTAAAAAAAGCAACAGAAGTTATAATTGAAAGGTTCTACTATCAATTAAATAAAAATCAGTGAATAATATTTTAAGTCTCGCTTAGTTCCTGGAGAAGGTCTTAGTAATTATAACGAATGTCGCCAAATTTTTGCAGCTAAAGGTAGGGGTAATGTTGAGGGAATAAGTATAACGTAGAGCACTCGGTATGTTTTCAAACATTTTCGCCGAACTAATTAAAAAACAAAAAAATAGCAAAGCGTTTATCTGGTTATGAAGTGAAGTCAAAAATACTCATACTGAAGTTTGAAATGAAATATTTAATTTTAAATGTAAACGAACCATTAAATAAGACTAAGAAAACTCATTAAGTTAAAATCTAATCCACAAAAAAAAAAATAAATAAATAAATAAAAAAATAAAAAATAAGATTAGACAATTTAAAGCAAAATAATACTTTTAATACTTATAGCAGGTTATTTTTAGTCTTAGTTACGTTGTGGTACATTTCTTGTTGTGGTGAATATTTTTCACTTTATTTATTGTCACCTTTTTTGGTAAAACTCGTATACCAAGTACTTATTTGGCAATACCATAATTACCTTTATTTCTTTTATTAGTCATTTTATTATTGATTTTTTTTCCTTATATAACTTTCGGACAAAACCATCGAAAATGGACTAAAAATTGTGCAAAAATGAAAAAACTTAAAAATACCTTTAACACAAAGAAACACAATGCAAACTGTTCTGCCGGCTACGAGTTGTGCTCATAGCAGCAATTGTGATCTAGAACCACGTAACGTGTACGTGACTATGCTCTGTGGCGTTTTAGCACTAAGAAGGAAGTTTTGCCGCAACCCTGCTGCGCGGGTTCCTCTAGTAAAACTTTATTTGTCGTTTTTTATTTCCATCAATTGACAAAGCAATTTGACAGAGTCGTCACCATCTCCTGTAGTGAAATCACGCCTAATATTTTCATCCATGTTACTTTCTGTGAACACTTCCTTGCTCTTTAATTTTTAACGTCAGACGGTTACGCTTTCTCTGGGGTTTCTCTGGCAATATAATAAATGACTTTCTTTCTATTGTCTTAATCTTAAAAAAAATATCTTATAAATCTTTAAAAAACTACCTGCGTTTTGACTAGTGCCTTTGTTATTTGATGCAAAAATATATACATCTAGCATTACTTTCACTTAAAATGCAATTGTACTCAATAAAATATTTGTCCTTAACTTAAAGAGTAACTAATAATTAAATCAGTGACTTCTCAAAGGAATCAATTAATTTAAATAAGGGTAATCCTTGCAAATAACATTATTTCAAAAAACAATAATTATAACCAACCTAAGCATACACTGCAAAAAATGAACTGTTGCTTTTGCACCACAATACTGGCAGCTGCGGTTTCAATTTAAAATTGTAAAATGCACGGTAATAAACTGTAACATTACAATTTTTCAGTTTAGTGCCGTAAAAAGAAATTTTACAGTTTATTATTATACAATTAGCTGTATGATACTATAAAAACATCATTCATTTTTTACAGTGTAGAAAGAGATAAAGGGCATGTTAAAAAGCATATTCAACATTTCCTATTGAAAATGTTGTAACATGCCCCACATTAGTTTATCTTCGAACTTTAGTGCTTAGTTGTTTTGGGGCTAGTATAATTGAGGTCACATGTAAGTGCATTTTACTAAAATTAAACCTGAATATTATGAACCATGTTAAGTAGTCAGTTTCATAGATGTATGAAGCAAAATAACGTCTCACCAGCAAAAAATATCGGAGTTCAACTTTAGTTTTGCTGAAATCTCATCAAGAAACTCTGTTGGCATACTGAACAGTTTAAATACATTACGAGAAAAAAAAACAGTGCAAAAATGAATTTAAAGTACCTGCTTCCTCCTTGTAATACAAAATATACTGCGTAATTTGGCTGTTTCCGCTGTAAGGAGCGGTCCACCCCAACTTTGCATTTCTGGATCCAAATTCTAAAACTTTTAAATCCTGAGGTGCATCAGGTGGTTCTAGAAACGGATGGTGTTAAAAAGAAACAAAGATAATTAAATATGAGCTGATATTTTCACTGAAAAAATATACACACTGCTATACTAAGCACAAAAATCGTATTTGTACTTTTTAACAAAATTGAGGTATCACCACCAGATGGCTCTTTGTGACGTACTAAACCAAAATACAATATTGTTTGGCCATTTAAGAACGAATAATAGTTTTTTTAAAAAAATAAATCAAATACATGGCGGCGCTAAATCAGTGGTTCCCAAAGTGGTCCCCAGGGGTCCCCAGAGCTTGCAAGGGGTCCATATAAACGAAGGAAAAAGTTGGGGTCCATGAGATGCAAAGAGGGGTCCTCGAGTCAGGATCATTTAGTTACAAAAAAGTGAGTCATAGCCTGCATCAATTGCTACAATTTGTAATAAATACTATAAACAAAATTCGTAATAATGCCTTAAAATTCTAAATTATTTTTCGCAGTTGTGTGAAGAAAATGATGAGAACTTTAATCAATTACTTCTTTACATTGAAGTATGCTGGTTGTAAAAAAAATCAGGCTTGACAAGGTTTTGGGGATCATTATTTTGTAAAAAAACTTTTTGACGCTGGTTCATAGTTTTTGGATGCAAAACATCTCAATTTAAAAGAAAGTTTACTCAAATGAAAAGAAGATATTTCTTATTTAACCGACTTATTTTCTAAACTTAATGAGGTCAATTTACAAGAACAAGGGAACGATCTTAAATGAATAAAAACTAAGATAATTACTACTGCTTTCCTTGCAAGAATCAGCCTAAAAATGAAGCAAAATATAGAATGTAATGAATAGGGTTGGTTCGGGTAAGTGGGCCACCCCCCTTAAAACTGAAATGCGCATATGATGTTTGTAGTTTTTTGTACTGATCATATTATATTTCATCACAATGATTGGTTTTGCATATATTTGGGCTTCATGGAACTTTTTTTTGGATCATATAATTTATGTCAAAAAATTTTTCAAAAAAAATTTTTTTTTTTGCAAGTTTGAGCAACAGTTTTCAAAGACGTGTTTCAATGTTAATTTTTATTATTTTTTCTATGTTCATCAAGTTTTTTTGTAGAGTTTAACCTGAAGTACACATTGCAAGATGAAGTTTTATGTAAAGTATAATTAATAAGTGCTTAAGGGGAGGGGTCCCACTTGCCCCTAGGTTTTTTTTCAGTTAGGGTAAGTGGGCACCCTCACTATGGTGTAAGTGGGCTCCTTTATAATAATGATTTCAAACTGAAAAGCAGTTCCGGTGAAGCAATTTCTAAGATGAAATGAAAGCAGCCGCGGATGGAGCACCCTGCACCGGCCCGGGCATTTATCACAAACCGGCCCCTGATATATATATATATATATATATATATATATATATATATAAATACAGAAATACATATAATTAAAAAGGGGGGGGGGATTAAAATCCCAAAAGACATAAAAATACATGAACATCAAAGCCTGTACTGAACTGTCAGCGCAAAGCCGCTAGAAACAAAACAGCACATTAATATTCAAACAGGCAAATAAAATGAAAAGATGAAAACCAAAATACAAAAGCGAACCAAAGTGCAGCATTTCATCAGGGGGAAGACCACACTTTGGTTCGAAAAGGCTCTTTCTATATAACATGTGGGAGGGTCCCAAAAACATGTTATCTCCCCCGAGAGCCTTGAAAGAAACCAAGAAAACACAGAACACTCACCTTCAAACGGAAGGAACAAGGAATGTAAAAAAGACATTCTTTTAATTTTCACGTTAATAGACTGATTACTTGGGAATCAAACATCTCTATCAAAGTTTTTCGCAATACCCTGATTAATGAAATCTGCAGGATTAAAAATATTTGTAACAAAAATAACTACATTCAAAAAAACATTACTCTTTTGAAATCTGCACTTCAATACAATAATGTTCCGTCATCTTTTTATTCTAATTATCTAAAAAAAGCTGGGCTGTGTCCTGTTAATATACTGTAACCGTAACTTTTTTTCCTACCTGCTTCATGCATAGTTTCCAGTATCACTCAGATGTTTTTGTCTTCGGGATCCGTTCAGGTGCTTTTTTACTTTTGTATTTTCGCTTTTGTATTTTGGTTTTCATCTTTTCATTTTATTTGCCTGTTTCAATATATATATATATATATATATATATATATATATATTATATATATATATATATATATATATATATATATATATATATATATTATTAATTCAAAATTATGCTTTCTTTTACATTTAAAATTTTCAACGATGAACATGCAAATTTACACACAAACCAAACATTCTTTTTTATTTAAGAGCCGTTTTTTTAAGAATCAGGCAGTCAAAAAACTTGACATTTTTGATTTTGCTGAAAATTTCAGAATATGGTCTTTATTTAAAACTAGCTGTGGGACCCGGCGTTGCACGGGCTTTAAAGTAGTGGTGAAAATTTAAATAAACAACTCGCCGTCAAGGCGGTATATAATGATATATAACCGCCAAGGCAGCTCGCCTTTAAAGTAGCGAGGAAAGTTTCAGCAAACTACTCGCCGCCAAGGCGACTCGCCTTTAAAGTAGTAAGGAAACTTAAAACAAATTACTCGCCGCCAAGGCGGCTCGCATTTAAAGGAGGGAGGAAAGTTTTAGCGAAACCGGTTTCAAAAAACTACTCCCCGCTAAAGCGGCTAGCTAAAAAACTTTCCCGCATAAAAAAGTCAATCGCATTATTTGCACATGCTTCCTCAGGAATAAAAACAATGTCAAGTAGCACATATTTAACACTCTCCCTAATAAACAAATACAATTCCCTACCAAAAACAAATATTTCCAAACCGCTCTCTTCCTGTAACATTAATTGCAAAATTCCAAACAAAAAAGTTGTTTTAATATTTAGATCACAGCCAAAAAAAATCCCTGCTAAAAACATGAATTACAATTTAATTTGAAACACATTTTCAAAATGGTACCAGAAAAAAAAATATAAGCCATTAAGTATGCAGGAATTCAAGTGAAACACGGACGATCGCATTATTTGCCTTGTTGAAACGCCGTAAAACGAAATGCTTTTAAGAAACGAAATGAAGAAAAGGACACCAACAATGAATTTAAAAGATGTCGCCATAGCAACGCAATAAAACTTTAATAGTTTGATCAGGAAAGAGGTTTTCGAACTCAAAGTTCAAACGCTTGTAACTTTTTTTCTAGTGGAGATAAAAGCTTGGTTCTTCGACTGTAAGTCGAATCAATTCTGGGGTTAAAAATATCGCTCTATCCAATGGCGTAAAAATCAAAACTGTGGAATAATTAGTTTATTTTTTATTGATGGTTTTAATGAACCAAGTATTGCAAGAAATCGGGTGAAGCCTTGCAAAAGGCAATTTTAAAAATTGAATAACTCGTGCTGTGTTTAAGTTAGCGAATCAGAACAAACTGCATAGGACGGACAAAATTTTTCTGCTTCCAACGATATGTAACATTAATATGTGCAAGTAATCTTTAACCCCAGCATTCGGCGATTTATGAGAAAATTGCCTTGAATTCGAATAAAAAACGAATCGCTTATCGAATCTTTTCAAACTATAGCCTAAAGTCTTTCTGGATATATGGACTATTCAACACAAAAAGAATTGTTCAAATCGAACCAGTAGTTCCTGAGATTAGCGCGTTCAAACAAACAAACAAACAAACAAACTCTACAGCTTTATATATTAGTAAAGATTATTAAACACGTGTTTTTTTTTTTTTTTTTTTTTTTTTTTTTTTTTTTCAAAAAAAATTTTTCTTTCCGTTTTGGGAGGTCAAAGTTGGACTTTGCTCTTTTTTTCAATAAAAACATGCCAACTTAGGTGAGCCAATACTTTTTGCTTTAGGAGTGAACCGTGGAACTGACAATTATTTTGTGTTCTATTATATCCCCACTGACTGTAAGTACATAAATATTTGTGGACGACTCTTGGCACAAAGGTCAGAGGTCACTCAAAGTTGTATGAAAAATAGTTTTTTAATGCAACTTTGACCGATCAAATCTTCTTGGGGAAACGGTGCACCACGGTGGTGTATATATCAGTAAATACCCACCAAAGAGTAGTATCCAAAAACATAAAGATATGTGTGGTTGATATTTTGCTCATCAAAATATTTGACTCTGAAGTTGCAGAAATCGCAAAATCACGTGACTTTGAGGCTCATTATCTCCTTGCACCATGAGTGACCAGATACAAAACTAGTTGGAGTAGAAGCCCTTCTTGTCCCAGAAACACAATCCGTTAACAAACCTATGGCTACTCTTTCAGTTTTTGCATAATTCGGCTCTAAACTTTGAAAAATGAGTGTTTTTCGGCGTTAAGAAAAAAGGCCAATTACCTGTTTTAGGATAGGTATTGCTATTATTTGTAGCATTATTATATCCCAACACCTAACTAGCTGAAATGCATCTAAAGATGGTTATACAGTTGAAACCAAATTGAAAATGAATGTCGAAAATACTCAGTATACGTTAAAAACCATATATTTTTTATTTTTCCAGGCGTTTTTTTTGTAACAGCTCTTTCTTCGTTCGTTCCAACATGGTAAGCAATTTATGTACTTCTTGTCGTTCTAGTTGCTGTAAAACTGGAAAGTAATGTATCTTAAGTCTGATATAAAGTAATTTCTCTTGTCATATCAAGTTTTAATGTAAACAATATTTTGAAATGGATAATAGACCTAATCTAAAAAAAAAAAAACTTACTTGTTCAGCTGAGCCCTCTTGCTCGATGTCATGAATGTCATCAAAAATTTCCAGACCTGCACCGAGGGGCTTTAATGTACCAAGATTTTTAAGAAGTGACATTCTGCTAAAGAGGCTTCTGATTTGTGAAAAAGATGAGTTTTTGATGACATTCACAACATCGACCAAGAGGGCACAGCTGAACAGAAGTTTTTTTTTTGGAATATGTTTATTGTCCATTTCAAAATATTCTTTTAGCATTATAAACTTGATATGACAGGATATATTGCTTTATATCAGACTTGAGATACATTGCTTTCCTGTTTTACAGCAACTAGAACGACAAGAAGTACATAAATTGCTTACCATGTTGGAACCGAACGGAATAAAAAGCTGTTACAAAAAAAAAAAAAAAAAACGTCGCCTGGACAAATAAAAAAAATATGGTTTTTGACGTATACTGAGTATTTTTGACAATTCATTTTCAATTTGGTTTCAACTGTATAACCATCTTTAGATGCCATTTCAGCTAGTTAGGTGTTGGGATATAATAATGCTACAAATAATAGCAATACCTATCCTAAAACAGGTAATTGGCCTTTTTTCTTAACGCCGAAAAACACTCATTTTTCAAAGTTTAGAGCCGAATTATTCAAAAACTGAAAGAGTAGCCATAGGTTTGTTAACGGATTGTGTTTCTGGGACAAGAAAGGCTTCTACTCCAACTAGTTTTGTATCTGGTCACTCATGGTGCAAGGAGATAATGAGCCTCAAAGTCACGTGATTTTGCGATTTCTGCAACTTCAGAGTCAAATATTTCGATGAGCAAAATATCAACCACACATATCTTTATGTTTTTGGATACTACTCTTCGGTGGGTATTTACTGATATATACACTACCGTGGTGCACCGTTTCCACAAGAAGATTTGGTCGGTCAAAGTTGCATTAAAAAACTATTTTTCGTACAACTTTCAGTGACCTCTGACCTTTGTGCCAAAAGTCGTCCACAAATATTTATGTACTTGCAGTTAGTGGGGATATAGTAGAACACAAAATAATTGTCAGTTCCACGGTTCACTCCTAAAGCAAAAAGTATTGGCTCATCTAAGTTGGCATGTTTTTATTGAAAAAAAGAGCAAAGTCCAACTTTGACCTCCCAAAACGGAAAGGAAAAATTTTTTTTTTGAAAAAATAAAAAAACACGTGTTTAATAATTTTAACTAAAGACCATATTCTGAAATTTTCAGCAAAATAAAAAATGTCAAGTATGGTTTTTTTTTGACTTGCCTGATTTCTTAAAAAAAACGGCTCTTAATATAAAACCACTATGCGTATACATACTCAAAAAAATTACTACTACAAATTTTTAATACTTCCAGCTACTCCGATCATGCATAAATATAAAAAGGTAAACTTGAACCTTGAAATAATGGTACAACCATTACTACTAGCAATTATCGATCGTCGTTACTGCGTTCTCGTAAGAAAAATTGTTGACAAAGATCCACGTAAGTAGAACTTGAACACTGATACTGGCGCCCCCCCTTTTTTTTTTTTTTTTTTTTCATAAAAAATAATTTTCCCCATTAATATCACAAATCTTCTGATGACATAGAAAGTAAATGTATTTTTAACGTACATTTTCAAAAGCTTGAAGGAAAGTGTCATTGATTATTTGAAATTATCTTACACCTCAACTGCATGTATACGCAGGCTTGAAATAAAACTATGGTGTTTTATTCCGTATGAGCATTTGACCCTCCACTTTTCTTGACTAGGGCTAAATATAATTATTTGAAAATGGGAAGAGTTAGAAATTTAACACTGATCGGTTTTTAAATTTACATTTATGCAGAAATGTATCTCCCCCCCCCTACTGAAAGTAAATCCGTTACAATCACATGCTTTAAAACGCAGTTTCTGATTTAATTTTTATAATGAAGTAGTTGAAGGAAATTCATAAAGTAAAGAAGATGAACTTTGAAACAGATTATTTATTCGTCAACTAAAAAGACTGCTTAGTAAAACGAAAGTGAAGACCAAAAGTTTAAGTTACGTCTCAATTGACTTACTTACTTTTTTTTAATATCTAGTTCGAATTTATTCATATACAACAATTAAATATAGTGACAACACATTTTAGGATGTACAAATGTTATAGTTTCATGTGAATTAAATAAGCAGTTCAACAATGTATGCACATTTGTAAAACATAGAAACGCTCAGCATTGAAAAAAAGGTGCAATATTTAATACACCTTCAAGCGCGTACTGCTTTCTAAAGAAAAAAAGAGAAAATAAAATTCCGTGAAAAAGAGAGAAATTTTGAAATTTAACATTGATCGATTTCTAAACTTATATCTGTTCTCAAACCTTTCATTCTGATTGGAAAAGTTATTTACAAACTTTTCAGAAACTAACAACATGATGACAAACTGTATTGTAAGTAATTAATTAAGTAGCATGAGTATAAAAATGAAAAAAACTTAATATTGAACTAGCTTTACAATATTTAACAACTATTGAGCGTGGCGTACTAAAAACAAATCTAATTCTGAGAAAATTTAGCAATGATGAACCTCAAAATATCCATACTTTTCAGAAACTAACTACATACGTCGGTAACATATTTTATAATATTTATTTACAATTATTATTTTAATGAATATGAAGCATACATGTAAATAATATATACAAACTAAATTATTACCTTTTTCTTTTTTTTCCAATTTAAAAAAATGTTACGTAAGTATTTTTTTTAAAGTGAAGACAGGAATTTTCACAGTGACGAACATTTTAATTCAAGCCTTGAGGGAACTTTCTTAGCATTAAAATAAAACTGTTAATTATACATAATTAAAAAACTACCAGCAAATTGTTCACTTTGATTAACTCAAAAAGCTGCATCGGGGAAAAATGAAAAAGTATGATATTTTAATGACATTTTGGAAAGCAATACTTTGCATTAAAAATGAAGAAACTACTTATACATATACAGGGTGTCCACTCCAATCGTGGACCAATAGCTAATTTCTAAACCGTTAGAGATAAGCATATAGTTTATTTGGGAAAAAATCTCCAAATTATGAAAGGAATTTTGTGTCTATTCAATGTTTTTCAAAAAATCAAATTTTGAAAGAGTTACGAAATTTAAATTTTTATACAGCCCCCAGTCCTATCAATCATATTTAGTAAAACATTCTTGACACTTTAACGTTTAAAACTAAAAAAAAATCACTCTTCTACGACAAAAATTGACCGAGTTATGACGTTTTGAAAAATCAAGATTTTGAAGGATTTCGCATACGGTCCCTTAAGCGATCTCTCGATGACGTCATGAAACAATGCAAAATCTTGATTTTTCAAAAGGTCATAACTCGGTCAATTTTTGTCGTAGAAGAATGATTTTTTTTTAGTTTTAAACGTTACTGTGTCAAGAATGTTTTACTAAATATGATTGATAGGACTGGGGGGCTGTATAAAAATTTAAATTTCGTAACTCTTTCAAAATTTGATTTTTTGAAAAACATTGAATAGATACAAAATTCCTTTCATAATTTGGAGATTTTTTCCCAAATAAACTATATGCTTATCTCTAACGGTTTAGAAATTAGCTATTGGTCCACGATTGGAGTGGACACCCTGTATACAAAATGGACATACTTTAAAAAATAATACAGGTTCTTTAATTGAATATGTAAAACTACAGCAGCTTATCTGCTAAGGAGTTAAGAATAGAGGGAAGTGGGTCGAAGTGGGTGGCCTCACAGCGAGGATCAAGTCTGCCCTCTCTTTCTTTTTTAGCAGAGTGTTTCCGTTTTGCCGCTTGCTACGACTTTATGAAATGAAATGGCATAAACATATTTTTTTTAAAAGGCCGTAAGTGGTAAAATTCAGACAGGCCGCTTGTTGCAACAAAAGGGGGGAAAACGCTTAAAGTTTTAAAATTTAGACCTGCCGCTCGGCCGACTAAAAAAAAATAACGCCACAAGTTTTTAAATTTAAACCGGCCAACCGGCCGACTAAAAAAAAAAAAAAAAAACCGCCACAAGTTGTAAAATTCACACCGGCCGATTAAAAAAAGAAAAAAAAACCGCCACAAGTTATAAAATTAGACCGGTCGTCCGGCCGACTAAAAAAAGTAAAGAACGCCACACGTTTTAATATTTAGACCGGCCGGTCGGAAGACTAAAAAAATAAATAATAAAAAGAACGCCACAAGTTGTAAAATTTAGACCGGGCCGACCGGCCGAATCACAGGCGGCCCACCGGGGAAATGCCCGGCTGCCCGCCGGCCCCATCCGCCCCTGAATGAAAGATATTGATGCAGACATAGAAGGAATTGATCCTTTAGCTACAAAAACTGCAAAAGCTGGTAACTATGTATTTGGGAAACTTGCATAAAAGAAAAATATAAAGTATTATGAAGTTCTAACTTTACAATATGATACAAATGAAAAAAAATGCTGCTACATTTGATAGAAAGAATAGAAATAGCTATACTTTTCATTGGTTTGATGTAAGTGATTTTAGAATTATAACTGAGGATGAAATGATAATCTCTCTCTCTCAACAAACTTCAAACAGACGCTGCCATTATGTGTTTCCATTTTTTTCAACCTATATGTTTTTTCTTATTTGACCAAAATTGATCTTAATCGACTCTATTATGATTATTCAACACTAATTTATATGTAAAAGCAAAAAATATGCCTAACGGTTTTTAATGAATTTCACAAACGCAATTGTTTTGTATTCTGCTTTATAATTTTCTGCCATACACATTTCAAATGTAAGTAGATATCTCGTTAATGGATACATTTACCAAAAAGTATTTCCTACCAAAATGTTACATACTTTATCAGGTAGGACATGCAAACCCCTTTTTTAGATCTGCTCACTTTAAATATAAATAAATGAGGGGTGACCCACTTACCCCTTCCTAGGGGGTAAGTGGGCCATCTACGTCATTTTTTAAAGAATGCGATAGTTAAAAACATTTAAAGCATTTTTTCAGGAAATAATGCTGAACTTGTGTTTATGAATAATGTCCAAGATAAAATAAGTCAACAAGTTTAAACTTTTTTTGCTTTAAAGCTGTTGCATAAGGCTTTAAAAACGAACTGTTCTAAAAAGGGGGCCCACTTACCCTAACCAACCCTATATCCAGTTTCCGTGCTTGTCACAGACAAGCTATCAGGATGATGACGTTTTGCTTGTGTTCTACAATGGAATGTTATGCACGCAGATTTTTTGACAAGGATTGGTTTTAACTACATAAACGGCTCAATTGATTACCAATCTGATGACATTGAAGAATCGAACGTAATTTTACAAGAACAGTTGATTAGAATAAGCACTAATAAAGAGCAACAGTTCAGGAAAGGGTATCAATATTTATAGCTTCGGAAAGACATACATATAACTTATAGCCCCTTATGAAATGTCGCAAGATAATTTTTGAAAGCTGCTACACCTTCATACCTCGTAGAAAGAGATTTCAGTTCAGTCACCGATTTTCTCATAGAAACCAAAATCAGATTGTCAGTCACTGATTGGGGGAGATTTAAAGATATGTCTTACAAATCTGAAGCCAAATGTTAAAAATTCGCTATCGAAAAGACAAAAGTCTTTTTTTAAACTTGCACACCTATTCTATATAAGAATATTAGCTGATTTACGTATTGTGCCATTATCATTATGAAAGTGTTAATAGAAATGTTACGTTTTTCCTCTTCATCTGCTAGCTCTTAATCTAAATTTTAATTTTTTGCTCAGCAGCAATGCTGTCAAACTGAATCTTTTCGAAGTCAGCGGTTTCAGAAGTTTATTTTTGTTTGAACAATCCTTATTAAAAGAGCCATTATACTGTTGGGTAAATTTATGATTCATCTCTCGGTATTTCCACCTAATCTTGCTTTCGCCTGGTTGTTTCATAGCATCTATAACGGAACTTAACCCATTGATGCCTAGCTTCCCTTTTTAGGGACGGTCCAAAAATTGTCTGAATTTCCCCAAAACGAACAATTCAGCCAAATAATAGTGTTCAATTATTACCTTGGGGCAATTCCATCGTTACAGACGTAACAATCGCAGACTTTGAACACAAATAATTCTGGTTTGGGCTGATGAAAGTCTTCATTTTTTTTCCTGTAGTGTAACTTGATGATGTTTATGCTACATTAAATTTGCGTGCAGATTGCTTAATTACAAAAAAAATACAGAAATTAAAAACTGCCTGTTACAGACGTAATTCACAAAACAGCAAAAACTCGACTATGTCATACAACTTACAATGTTCTTCTGAATTATAAGGAAATTTTGAACTTTTTTTTTAATACGTGTTCTAGAGACTTCAAGCTTTCTAAAACCATAAAGATTGTGTGGATTTGACAGCCGAATTTGTGAAAAAAATTCATAAACTTGTTACGGACGAAACAAAGTGGTGTTACAGACGTAACATCTCTGATTTGAAAGTAGAAAACAGTATTTTAAAGCAGGAATAAACAAAGATTTTTGTGCTAAAACAATACAGTAGCATTAATTAACACATTATTTGAATATTTTAAGTGATACTGTAACAGAGAAAGAAAATTTGGGTAAGTCTGGGGGAGTTCAGAGCATATGCCGATATGTCAATATGTAACAATAAATTAATGCATCTTAAGACAATTATTTCCAAGAAAGATTAACACAAGAAAAGTTTAGAAGGGCCTTCACACAAATTTATTTATTTGTATTCTTAAAATTAATGCATAATGGGGCTGCTACATAAAAAAATCGGGAAAAGTAAATTCCTCTATGGAATCAGTGATTGGTCTTAGGAGAACTTAAAAATTTAAAAATGTTGGATGATATAGCAGAATAATAGTACCAAACTAAAATTTAACCTTCTTGGTGACAGTTGGTCAATTTTGATAATTTTTTTTTGAATGAAAAAATGTGTCCTTTTTCGTCCGACGTTTTCGAAATTCGAACGGCATTTTCGCAAATAAATTTCAATTACATGCCGACATAATTAAAAATTTCAAAATCAGAATACCAGAAACTTTAGCACTCGTACCATATTATGCTTCATACGTGTATTGCTCATCCTGTGCTTTTTACCTATTTAATTGGAAATTTACTTTTGCTACGGACCTAACATAGAGCCATTTGTTATGTCCGAAAT
>JAXGGA010013577.1:0-34763 GCA_038373865.1 Uloborus plumipes
TATACTTCAATTCAGAAACATAATCAGTACCCTGTTACCCTATTTTGACAGACAAAAAAGTGTGAGTAATTACACTGTTCGACAAAAAAAAAAACCCTTGAAAATGCTTCTGGTATTTTGAAGGCTGATTCTTATGTAAAATGACCCCCTGAATCCGAATATGACCCCCGTTTTCCCCCATCACGTTCCAATTTTTTTTTAAAACGCCCCCTTTTTTTTTCATTTTTCCTTAGTTTCAGGGCTATAATATTTTTTTTGGAGGGGAAAGGAGCCTTATATTCACCAATAAATTTTTTTGGATGTCAAGAGAGACTCAAAGTTTAAAATCATGAGCACCGAGAAAAAATCGGGGAACTTGGGGGGGCGTGGCCCCCCAAAATATTTGAAAAATCACCAAAAACGATCTTTTTATTCTAGTTTCTTTAAAAAGACCTTTAAAACATTTTTTTCGGTGCAGAACCAGAGTATAGGATCCGCTCCTATGGCTCCTGGGTCAGAAAAAATTTTCACGCTGTAAAATTTTTTTAAAAAAATAAGATAATGCTTTAAAAATCGCACTTTGCACTCGAGTTTTAAAGCAGGTCTTCAGCCAAAAAAAAAAAACAAAATTGTGGCTGATTCTTATGTCAAATGACCCCCTATTTCCAAATATGACCTCAGTTTCCCTCCTCCACCCCCTCTTTCCAGAGAGTCCCCCCCCCCCAATTCAGAGTCATTTTACTAATTCGGAGGGGAAAAGTACATTACGTAACCCGTTAACATAATTCTAAAAGGCAACAGAGGTTCAAAGTTCAAAATCATGTACATGTGTACCAAAAATATAAACTAGGGCGGTATACCTCCCCCTCCCCCCCCCAAAAAAAAAGAAAAGAAAATTCAATACTCTGATTTTTCACAAAAAAAAAAAAAAAAAGGTTTAAAACGTCTCTTAGAAAAACAAGAAAAGAAGATTTTTTTTCGGGGGGGGGGGGGTACACCGCCATAGTTTATATTTTTGGTACACATGTACATGATTTTGAACTTTGAACCTCTGTTGCCTTTTAGAATTATGTTAACGGGTTACGTAATGTACTTTTCCCCTCCGAATTAGTAAAATGACTTTGAATTGGGGGGGGGGGACTCTCTGGAAAGAGGGGGTGGAGGGGGAAACTGAGGTCATATTTGGAAATAGGGAGTCATTTGACATAAGAATCAGCCACAATTTTTTTTTTTTTTTTGGCTGAAGACCTGCTTTAAAACTCGAGTGCAAAGTGCGATTTTTAAAGCATTATTTTATTTTTTTAAAAAAATTTTACAGCGTGAAAATTTTTTCTGACCCAGGAGCCATAGGAGCGGATCCTATACTCTGGTTCTGCACCGAAAAAAATGTTTTAAAGGTCTTTTTAAAGAAACTAGAATAAAAAGATCGTTTTTGGTGATTTTTCAAATATTTTGGGGGGCCACGCCCCCCCCAAGTTCCCCGATTTTTTCTCGGTGCTCATGATTTTAAACTTTGAGTCTCTCTTGACATCCAAAAAAATTTATTGGTGAATATAAGGCTCCTTTCCCCTCCAAAAAAAATATTATAGCCCTGAAACTAAGGAAAAATGAAAAAAAAAGGGGGGCGTTTAAAAAAAAATTGGGACGTGATGGGGGAAAACGGGGGTCATATTCGGATTCAGGGGGTCATTTTACATAAGAATCAGCCTTCAAAATACCAGAAGCATTTTCAAGGTTTTTTTTTGTCGAACAGTGTTATTTATCAAATACAAATTCGAGAGATATTTAGAGCTACTTTGATTTTGATATTTAAAATATTTCTTTTTCCAAAACGCAATGTTGTATTCAAGGAGCTATTAAACTCGTAATAACTTTGAGATATGAAGTAACAATGTGCAGGGTATTCCAAAATTAAATATTTGTCATGTTCGATTTTTGGCTACATGAAAAACCGGACGTTACGCTTGATAGGGATTTAAGTGAATCTGAAAACTTTTTTTGAGTATTATTTGACGAGTAGTAGTTTGGTTTAAAAGCAGTAGTTAAAATTCAGAGCTATTCCTACATTTTTCTAGTTAAATGTTCAACGATATTTTTAATCACTTAAACTGTTAAATGTTATTAATAGTTTACTTTCAATGTCAAGATTTTCACATTTCTGCTTACATGTACAAATGTTTCTGTTTATGAATTTTTATTCTATCCAGATTGGCCACAATAGAATAGTCTCATCCTTTTCAATGGTGAAATAGAGCACTTGACACTAGGTTTCGTATAACTCACGTCGAAAACGTCGTTTTGTTTTTACCCCCAATTTGTTGAGTTATTTGCAGTAAGAAAGTCGCGTGTGTCCTCTCCTCGCACGTGTAGATTTTTTAAAACTTCCAACAATAATAATTAGTATTGACTTTTAGCCAGCTTCACACTTTTTAAATTTTATAGTTATTTATTTACGGTAAAATGATGAAGTCTATTTGGAAGAAAGGTAATAAAGGAATGTTATTTGAGATAGAATATTAGTTTTAAATGATTGAGAGTTGACTGGAATTCTCGAAAACCAGGCCCGTCGTTGGAGGGGGGGGGGGGGATCTTTGAGAAATCAATATATTAACAGTCGACGTCGTTTTTGTTGTTTGCAGATAAAATTTTGCATCCTTTGACCCCGCTCCCAGAACAACTTTAAAACAACGAGACTGTCTATATGCTAATTTTAGCGCATTTTTTAACTCCCAAAAGAAATAAAAATAGCTAGATAAATGTATATATTTTTTTAATTTGGAACTTTTCTGTACTAAAAGAATACACAGATCTGGTTTCACACAACCATTGCATGTTTTCCTCATAAAAAATAAATAATTAATCAATTAATACACTAGTAAAATACTAGTCTCAAGCAGTTTATTTGAGCTAGTTTTGATTTAAATAGCTTTAGTTTTTTTTTGCACATGTTATGCTTCTCGAATGCGATTGCATGAAATTATTAAATGTGATACTATAATTTACTATGAAAAATTACTTAAAAATAAGTATTACCTCATTTATATTTACACATATTTTAATTTCAAAATTTTTTTCAAATTTGAAACATATTCTGTATTAAATTAATTTGTTTCTAACTGTAATATTAAAGCTTTGAGCATTTAATTAAATGTATATGCTACCTCATTCACATAAGTTTTAAGTTCGATATTTTAAATAAATAATTGTATACATTATTTGTATATATTATGTAAAGATTTTTTTTCTTTCAGTAACATTTTTTAAATATGAAAAAGTATGTTTTAATAAATGTATTTCAGTTTCATAAAACACAAGTTGATCACGCTTTTTTCTTCTTTTTTTTTTAAATTATAAGCGAAACTTATTCTTTCTAAATTATATTTGTCTATAAAACATCACTGCTGGTGTTAACTATCGAACGCTACTGCATAAGGCGCACAGAAGACATTTGCACGAGGGCGCCGATCAGGCTTGGCGCGGCCCTGCAAATGAATTACTTCTTGAATCATAAGTCTATCTTCTGCTAACATAAAGAACAATGCATGTGAATAGGGAGCAGCAATGAAGACGTAGATGAAATCGATGAATCAGGTTTTGATGATTAATTTTGTATTGAACAAAACATTTTCGCTTATTTCTTAAAAAATAAACATTCAATAATACCTCAGAGGCCGTCCACAAAAGATGCGAAGCTTCGAGGTGGATAGAGGTTCATGAAATTGCGACAGCTTGTCACAAGGGATGGAGGGATTAAGAAGTGTGGCATCACTTTTTTTTTTTCATAACAATGCTATACCTCAGAGCCAGACTTCTTCTTTTTTTGTCTCCAAACGTTTAATGGCGCATGAGGCCGCTAGTGTGGCTTTCTAGCTCGTACGGTTAAATGCCGCCTCCCTAGCTCTCCCCCAGCTTGGCCAACCAAAGGCATTTCTTGCTTGAATGGCCATCTAAAGCCAGGTTAGTTTCGGACACCCTCGCTTCCTCTTGCCACCAGGGGTCCATGTGAGAGCAGTTCTTGTTGGGTCTATTGCTTGGTTGGGTCTATGGTTTATTTCAGTTTGTGTTGGGTCTATAGAACCAGACTAGCGTGTCCAAAAACGGCGATTTTCACTTTATTACTGCATTGCATGTTGGTAGATCTTAATCTGATGCATTGACCCATAAGAACGTCATTCAAAAAAAAAAAAATGTATTCCAATTATTCAGCAGCGTTAAAAGCATGCAAGTAATACCTTTGTACACATCAGGCAAACGTTTTTGCTCTCTCCTGAAAAGTAACGAAATTGGAGTTACGTCAGTCTAGTTCTGAGGTAGGGAATATGCTTATGAAAAACAACTTGACTGAGGTGATGAGAAGAAAGAAGGTGGTCAGGTGAAGTGTGACATTTTGTGACAACAGTGGGATGGGGTCAAATTCAAATATATTGGGGACAAAACATGCAAATGGAGACAACCCTTTGTGTTGTTTCTCTGTGAATTTTCAAAAAATACCACCACAAAATAATTTGGCTAAATTTTCAGTCCAACTACTCTGAGCGTCATAAAAGGCTAAAATTTCGCATGAAAGGACTGCACAACGTATGATTGTGCACCTCCATTTTTCATTGCAATCAGATGGACCAAAATGATTTTTACTCCACAGCAAATCAATATTAATTTCAAACCTTTTTTTTCACGTTAAGATATATTCTCTAAAGCTATCAGTCATCGCTATACTTAAAAGAGAACATTTCGCATTTGGCGAATTATGCTGACAGATCCTTCCAATTAACCTTTTATTGCTTGATTGTATGCAATTAAAGATTTATAGCTGCCATAGATTTCGATTTCTGATAACATCAAATACATTTTTTTAATACCAAAAAAAAATATACGCTGTTAAGACGTACAAGGTTGGTCCCTGCCAATATGCCTGTCCAGTCCACATACATATTTAATTTCCTCTATAGTTTTTTAAAAAAATGTTAGATTCGGGAAATTTTTCAGACTTCGACGGGTTTGCACGCTATGAGGTGTGCTATGCCTATTTTGACCATTTTAGAATGTGTGTGTAATAGTGTAAATAGAAATTAGCAGGAATGGTTCTCGCCAGAGGTACAACTGCAAGAAGAACGCAAAAATATTTTGAAAAATGTTATGATTTTTAGTTAAAACACTTAAATGATTTTTCCCTGATAAAAAAGAAATCCCTAATACTCAAGAGGGGGAGAAAAAGAATTTTTTTTTTTTTTTGCATGTATGACGAATTTCCTGGGTCAGTTTAACATTTCTACCCAACAATGTCGTATTTGGGAAGGGCGTGTGACGGCTTTGGGCCCCTGATG
This sequence comes from Uloborus plumipes, assembly GCA_038373865.1. Taxonomy (NCBI): domain Eukaryota; kingdom Metazoa; phylum Arthropoda; class Arachnida; order Araneae; family Uloboridae; genus Uloborus; species Uloborus plumipes. The sequence continues at coordinate 5,304 of JAXGGA010013577.1, forward strand.
ATCACTCTTTTTCGGAAAGAGGACGGCATTTTAACTATCAATGACAAACGAAACATTTTGAATCAGTTTCAAATAAGATACAATATATTATCTATTTTGCATTTGTATAGCGGAAAATGGAGGTATCTCCTACGAATATTACCAAAGATCGTCTAAGACTGTTTTTGAAACTACGGCTTCTTCTGCACTGCCAAATGTTTCCCACATTTGATTCCTAATTTTGGGGAACAGAAAAAAGCCACAGGGTTCAAGATCTGTCTAGTAGGGACGGTGTGGCAGGGTTTCAATATCTTTTGCTTCAAGATAATCTTTTATTATCTGTACAAAATGCGCCGATGCATTGTCGTGGTGCAGGATCATTCGACGCTTTCCGCGTATGCCCCTCCCCCTCACTCACAGATTCTTAGGTTGTTCTCATGATGTGCTGCCACGTGCCATGGGCCCAATCGGTAAGGCGTCGGATTCGTGACCAGAGGTTCCCGGGTTCGATCCTATGCGATCAAAGATTCACCATCTTCACTAATGGTTGCTGTGGGACGCTAAACGTGCTAGTGGTCACTATATCCGCCAAGTAAACAAATACCTCTGGAGGTACTGGACCAGGGGTTTGGTTGATCCTGGTTTGGATCAGAAGAACAGAGCCCTCTTCAGGATCCCATCCAACCGGTTAAACCACGACTTGTGGTAAGGACCTTGGAGTGAAAAGGGCTAGAAAAGTGCCATATAACATAAAGTATTGAAGGTTGAAACTACTGATGGGCACTGACAGTAAATTTTTAATTCGTATTTTTCTTTGCGAGTCTAAAAATTTTGAACCACTTACGTACACTGTTCCCTGGTTAGTAACAGTATCTTTTTCATTCAGATTGAAATCTTTTCATTTGCTCCACTATTTGTCATGTACATTATGTAATGTTTAATTATTTTGCATATTTCGCCATTTCTTCCAATACATCATTATTCAGCGGTTTCAAACTTTTTGATATTTGATCTCAATATTTTTCAGAAATTGAGCAGAAATACTTCTTATTATCAGTCACGAAGGGCAGACACGTGAAGACGTCATTTCGAAATTGAAAACACTTCAGAGTTTATCAGATTCACCGCTGCTAAATACGCATTGTTGATTTGGGAACCAGATCTTTGACGTAAATAACGGATCGCCCGTACCTCATTGATAAGTATCGATAAGTTAGTGAGATTGGTGCACAACCGAACTTGGTGAGAAACAGCAGTCACGCGTATTCATCATAAAAGTATGCGTGCGAGCTTAATGCAGAATATTTCACATAATTGAGCTGTTCATCGGATGTGTTTGTGAGCTAGATCAGTAATTGATCTTTACTAATATATAAAGCTGTAGAGTTTGTTTGTTTGTTTGTTTGTTTGTTTGTTTGAACGCTCTAATCTCAGGAACTACTGGTTCGATTTGAAAAATTCTTTTTGTGTTGAATAGTCCATTTATCCAGAAAGACTTTAGGCTATAGTTTGAAAAGATTCGATAAGCGATTCGTTTTTTATTCGAATGCAAGGCAATTTTCTCATAAATCGCCGAATACTGGGGTTAAAAATTACTTGCACATATTAATGTTATATATCGTTGGAAGCAGAAAAATTTTGTCCGTCCTACGCAGTTTGTTCCGATTCTCTAATTTAAACACAGCACGAGTTATTCAATTTTTAAACTTGCCTTTTGCAAGGCTTCACCCGATTTCTTGCAATACTTGGTTCATTAAAACCATCAATAAAAAATAAACTAATTATTCCACAGTTTTGATTTTTACGCCATTGGATAGAGCGATATTTTTAACCCCAGAATTGATTCGACTTACAGTCGAAGAACCAAGCTTTTATCTCCACTAGAAAAAAAGTTACAAGCGTTTGAACTTTGAGTTCGAAAACCTCTTTCCTGATCAAACTATTTTATTGCGTTGCTTTGGCGACATCTTTTAAATTCATTGTTGGTGTCCTTTTCTTCATTTCGTTTCTTAAAAGCATTTCATTTTACGGCGTTTCAACAAGGCAAATAATGCGATCGTCCGTGTTTCACTTGAATTCCTGCATACTTAATGGCTTATTTTTTTTCTGGTACCATTTTGAAAATGTGTTTCAAATTAAATTGTAATTCATGTTTTTAGCAGGGATTTTTTTTTGACTGCGATCTAAATATTAAAACAACTTTTTTGTTTGGAATTTTGCAATTAATGTTACAGGAAGAGAGCGGTTTGGAAATATTTGTTTTTGGTAGGGAATTGTATTTGTTTATTAGGGAGAGTGTTAAATATGTGCTACTTGACATTGTTTTTATTCCTGAGGAAGCATGTGCAAATAATGCGATTGACTTTTTTATGCGGGAAAGTTTTTTAGCGAGCCGCTTTAGCGGGGAGTAGTTTTTTGAAACCGGTTTCGCTAAAACTTTCCTCCCTCCTTTAAATGCGAGTCGCCTTGGCGGCGAGTAATTTGTTTTAAGTTTCCTTACTACTTTAAAGGCGAGTCGCCTTGGCGGCGAGTAGTTTGCTGAAACTTTCCTCGCTACTTTAAAGGCGAGCTGCCTTGGCGGTTATATATCATTACTGAAACTTTCCTCGCTACTTTAAAGGCGAGCTGCCTTGGCGGTTATATATCAGTACTGAAACTTTCCTCGCTACTTTAAAGGCGAGCTGCCTTGGCGGTTATATATCATTATATACCGCCTTGACGGCGAGTAGTTTATTTAAATTTTCATCACTACTTTAAAGCCCGTGCAACGCCGGGCCCCACAGCTAGTCTAATAATAAGTCGTCTACCCTTTAGTGAATAGGGTTAACAATAGGGCAATTCCATTTTCGGGGGGGGGGGAGCATCACATTTGAAAGAAACTACATATTAATAAGTCCTTTTTAAGATTTTAAAGATAAGAAAAAGGGGGGCGTTTTAAGGATTTTTACCAATTACAGATTGGATTAAGCTAAGTTCGAGAAAGTATTGAGATTTTCAATTTATGCCCGGGAAGAAATATCGAAAATTTTGCCCACGACATTTGATCCCTTTAATTTCAACCTTGTTTTAATTGCACTCAATTACTCAACCAACACGCTAATATATACGGTTGTTATTTTAATGAAAGTGCACATTTTTTTAAAACTCTAATCGAAGCGATCGTTTGGCAATTGACTATGCGTTGTAAACATTTCGGTAATTGTCCAAAATCCGGCATTTTCGAAATGCAAAACAGCGATACATCGGCATTTAAATGTTTTCCAAGGCCGATGGGTCGATGTTTTCTTCAAGTTAGCATCGGGCCCTGATGCCCGATGCCAATGGATACATTTTCCAACCATCGGCGCTAATACATCAGTCCAGCCTTAAAGGCCGGTTTCCTAGGAGTGAAATCGTCGATCTCTGGCGAGGCGACAGACGCCGCCGCCTTCTGCGCATGCGCCTGAGCCGCAGATTGACGTCACTTCACGCCACGCTCCAATCAAACTGGTTTTGATTCCAGCGTGCGTCGCGCCCGGCGTCGGCGACGATTCTAGGAAACCAAGCCTTTACTTGATATCTTGAAAATGAACAAGAAAGGTGTAGATATGTGTGCACGTAAGAATTGATATGACCCCCCTCCCCCCAAGAGGATATTCTGGCTGCCTCAGTGGATGGTTTGAATGCGGACACAATTACACTGTAAAAACTACAGGTTACACAAGATACCTTTAAAGGCCGGGTTTCCTAGAATCGTCGCTGACGCCGGGCGCGACGCACGCTGGAATCAGAACCAGTTTGATTGGAGCTTGGCATGAAGCGACGTCACTCTGCGGCTCAGGCGCATGCGCAGAAGGCGGCGGCGTCTGTCGCCTCGCTAGAGATTGACGATTTCACTCCTAGGAAACCGGGCCTTAAGGGTGAAACGTTGTAGCACCAGCGGCACCCCCTGAAGGGTACCACTTGACTCTCTATAGCACCCTTGAAAGTGCCATTTGGCTCCCTGTAGCGCAATATGGCACCCCATGGGATATATAATGGCACCCAAAGGGTGCCACAAGGAGCCAAATGGCACCTTCAAGGGTGCCATGGGGAATCAAGTGGCACACTTCCGGGAGTGCTGCTGGTGCTACAACGTTTCACCCTTAAAGGTGCCTTGTGCAACCTGTAGCTTTAACAGTGTAGGTTTGACCGTATTAGCGCGATTTCCTTCCTTATATACTTGTCCGTTTAAAAGCTCAATAGTTAGTAATAAAACTTGAAATAACCTCGATGTAATTCTTATGGTTTTATTTTAGTGAATGTAGTTGGCACCAAAAAAAAAAATTTTTTTTGCAAAAAAAAAAAAAAAAAAAAGGGGGTGATTTGAATACTGCCTCAAGATGAGTTGAATTGCATCGAATGTAAGAAACTTATCTTGAGGCAGTTTAGTTTCTTCAAATATCTCAAAAACTCATTTCTGTAAATACTGGCCTTTCCCTTCCCACGGTAGTATACATTTTGAAACATTACGCTTCTGTTTATTCTATTTCTAGAAAAATTCAAAATCTAAAAAGATTATCACTGAAATCTATTAAAAGAATACAGTGCGTTTCGAAATGATAGGTCCACCAGTAAAAACGAAAGTTATGCTGGTAAAAAAAAGGTTGTATTGTGTACAAAGCACTATTTTATAAACTACATTACTTCATTCAATGTAAAATAGCTCATAAATAATTTACAAATAATAGGAATAATGAGAGAAACTAAAATTAGATGAAACAGCTGTTTCAAAAAGATAGGTCCACTGAACCACGCATCAAATAAATGTTGAATTAATAAGAAATTTTTCTGTTTTTTTTTTTTCTGAATAAGCTCATAAATCCTATTTGGCATGGTTTCTACAAGTTTATGCAAACAATTTGTCCCGATTTTTGACCATTCGGAGGAAATAACCCTTTTTAAGTCTGCAAGTACTGTTGTACTGCCTTCTGCCTTGATACACTGCTCTTGCGAGCATACCCCACATGTTTTCTACTGGATTCAGGTCGGGGCTGCAAGGTGGCTAATCGATAATATGTACAACATTATCCAGAAACCATTCAAAAGTGGACTTTTCAGAGTGCAGAGGAGCATTGTCCGGTTAGAACATGAAGAATGAGCCCCCAATGGGTTCTGATTGTGAGAGAAAATATTGTTCAAACAGCTTGTTATAGCCAGCAGCATTCAAACGATTGTTTACAAATGCTATATCAGTTTTTCCTGTCCCTCTGAATCGGGCACACACCATAACGGAACCACCATCAGCTTGCCTCTTCGAGAATATCTGTCTATCGTTGCGCAGATCGTGCCAGTAATAATGCCAACCATCTGGACTATCCAGGTTGAATTCCTTTTTATCACTGAATATCACACGATGCCTATTTTGTTTCCAGGACATCTCTTCCTGTGCGAATTTCAATCTCTTTTCTTTGTGCTTTTTAGTCAATTTCGGAGCCGCTTTCCTTTTCCCGTAAAGAAAATTGCCGAACTTCTTTACCGCTCTGTGGACTGTAGATTTTGATATTGAAGGGTTTAGTTGTTTGGCCAAAGTGGATATGCTCATTATTTCTGGATTTTAGGTCCCTTACGATAGTGCTTCGTTGTGGGGGTGTCACTTTTGATTTGCGGCCAGATGATTTTTTACTGCTATAAGCATTTCCAAATAGCAAAAAAATGTTTGCAACACTTTGTGATCTGTTTAAAAGCTTACCTATTTCTCTGTTCGATTTTCCAGACTGTTTTAATGCATCAATTTTTCCCTGCTCAACCAGCGAAAGACTGCAACGACAACCCGTTTTGTTTGACTACAAAGTGCTGTTCAAATCTGTTTAAATACCTCCACAGCAGCAAGCATAATCCCGTAGTAAGACTAAGCAACGATACTTATGCAAATTTTTGGAAATAAACGTGGTTGGGGCAAAATTTCTGAAGGTGGACCTATCTTTTTGAAACGGTCTGAAAATGAAAATTTGCATCAAATAAGAAGAAATGATTCATTTTTTGAGAAATGTCATCAAACATAGTTTTAACAATTACAGATATATAATCACTGTCAAAAAAAGTGATTTTTATTCTCAATTAAGGGTCGAAATTTTGAAAAATAAGGGTGGACCTATCATTTCGAGACGCGCTGTATATTAGTGATTCTACGCTATTTGAATTCAGACGGCCAATGGAAAAACTTCATGTAAAACGGAGTTTATTAATGTTTTTGTATGCTTAAGCATTACAGACTATAATTTTTTATATGAACCACCCAATTAATTCACTACAAGTATTTTATTTTAGCATTTATAGCTGAAAACAGTCATAAATGTATACTAACCTGGCCTGTCCAAATACTAGTTTTTATACAAACATATTCGACTTCAATTTTTGCTAACTTGGCATAATGTTTTTTGCCATAATCATACACTTGCATTAACAGAGAAACATATTTCATCATTAAACATTGAAAAAATATTTATTATTATTATAAAAAAATACGCTTTTCAACGGGCCATATCAACAGTGTCACTCTCACCTGGCGAACTTCAAAGACTAAAATTTAGCATAAAAAATGCAAAAGGATGACTTTGACTGCGAATAACCCGTGTAATACTGAGTAAAGTTAAAAGCAAGCTAAGTGGTTTTAAAAAAATTCAAATATTATTGTATCGGTTCTCGTTGAAAGTGCCTCAAAGCGTACTGCGCCAGTCGCTGTAGTATTTCCCCTGGTAAGTATAACTTTTTATATTTCATCGTTACATAAGTGTGTGTATGTATAATGTAATGCTTATTGTGTGCAGACATCACGGTTTACGTGAAATTCTGGTAAGAAGAACGCGTGATGTTATTTTTATAGATAATGTGTGATTTTGTCACTTCTCTGGCGTCACTCCCCTGGCAGTTTTGTTCCAAAAAAGGGTAAATATACATTAAAACTGTGTTATAAGCATAATTAATTTCATTTTTAATCTTAATTGCCCCTGTGAAAGCAATTTGAATGAACGTAAATAATGCTGGAAGTATTTTTATTTGGGATCTGAGGTGCGACTTGTATGCAACATGTCGTGTTTTCAAGATTGATTTTTTTTATTTTATTACAATGCGAAATTTTTTTTTTCAATACAGGTCTTATAGAAATGAGTCCATACTCTGATTTTAGACCGAAAAATAAGTGAAATAATAGTAAATCAAACCAGAATCCTGCCAATAGTGTCACTCCCCTGGCAACGCATTTTCCCCTGGTATCGATAAACCCCCCAAAAATTAGAATTTCATCTGGCACTTACCACTACAATCATAAAAATAGCGGCTACTATACTTCGCAGCAGTTTAACTTGGCAGTGACGTCACTACGGGCGGAGCCAACAGCGTGACGTTAGCCTATGAAAAACGAGCTAGATAAAACGTCACAGCCTACTTGGCGAATTAGAGGAGACCGCTGACTGCTTGTGAGCTCTTATTGGCTCCTTCCGTAGTGACGTCACTGCCAAGTTAAACTGCTGCGAAGTATAGTGATATAATGAGTGAAATCAAACAGATTATTTTTTTGGGTATACAAAAACGCATTGACCGTAGAATCACCCATGGGCAATTCCATCGTTGCAGACGTAACAATCGCAGACTTTGAACACAAATAATTCTGGTTTGGGCTGATGAAAGTCTTCAGTTTTTTTTCCTGTAGTGTAACTTGATGATGTTTATGCTACATTAAATTTGCGTGCAGATTGCTTAATTACAAAAAAATACAGAAATTAAAAACTGCCTGTTACAGACGTAATTCACAAAACAGCAAAAACTCGACTATGTCATACAACTTACAATATTCCTCTGAATTATACGGAAATTTTGAACTTTTTTTTTTAATACGTGTTCTAGAGACTTCAAGCTTTCTAAAACCATAAAGATTGTGTGGATTTTTACTGCCGAATTTGTGAAAAAAATTCATAAACTTGTTACGGACGAAACAAAGTGGTGTTACAGACGTAGCATCTCTGATTTGAAAGTAGGAAACAGTATTTTAAAGCAGGAATAAACAAAGATTTTTGTGCTAAAACAATACAGTAGCATTAATTAACACATTATTTGAATATTTTAAGTTATACTGTAACAGTTTTAGAAAATTTGGGTAAGTCTGGGGGAGTTGAGAGCATATGCCGATATGTCAATATGTAACAATAAATTAATGCATCTTAAGACCAGTGGTTGGAAAAACTACATATTTTTTGTAGCGAACTACAACTACAACTACTTTCTTATAAATGTAGTTAACTACAGCTACAACTACTTTTTTTTTAATGTAGCGCGCTACACTACTTTTGAAAAGTAGTCGCTACTTCGCTACTTTTCAAAAACATATGAGAAAAAAAATTGAATTTTCATTGTAGGAATTTAATTTTGAGTTTCAAGGGGGTTGGCAAGGGCGTAGCTAGGGGGGTGCAGCTGCACCCCCTAGATCAGAGTCAATGGGAGGTCACTGTGACCTCCCATTTTATTTATTTTTTTGACAAACGATTTTGTCCCCTTTCCTGCTTTTCATTGTAACATGCTGATGCAGACAAATAAGTTCGTATTTTATTACTCGGTGAAATTTGGAATTTCATTCGGTCATTGAGAGTCTTCCCCCCCCCCCCTTCGCCTCCTCTCCCACCAATAAGTTTTAAGTCCTTGGCGCCACATCAGAAAATCAGCTTCATTCTTTACCTAACACGGATCCTTGTACCAAACCCAAATTTGTCTTTTAGCATGAAAACAACTTTTTTAATCTGAGTATGCGAAGAATAAAAATTTTAGGGTGAAATATTATAAGTAAGCTTGCCTGTTTTTGAGGAGAAAATTTTTAATTTACCGAATGAAACTCAGAACTTTACTGAATGATTAAAAAAATGCATTCTTATCTATGTCTACCAAAAGAGACGTGAGGCATCACAAAAATGAATAAATTAATTAATTAAAGAAAAAAAATAAAATAAAATGAAGTTCAGCCTTGCAATACTGTCTCACTGTTTTCAAATTTCATCAGCCAATTTGTATCGGATAAGAACTTTTTGGGAGGTCACAGTGACCTCCTATTGGGGTGCCACTGCTTGCACCCCCCTAACGTGAGTCCTGGCTACGCCCTTGGGGAGTTGGGTCTCGGTCTGAACACCATCCCTATTAATACGCCACCGATAAAATGAAATGAAAACGTTTTTCCAATTGTGTCAAATGATGTCAAAAATATTTAATAATTGATTTTTATTATTTTAATATTTTTCAATACTCCGTCACTAAAGAAGCAAAACTAAAGAAATATGAAAAACATACTAAACGGTACTAGTATTCATTATGAAATATTAATAAATAAGCTATCTGAAGTGTGAAACATAACTAAAAATGCTTAACTTACTTCAATATGCAGTTTTAAATTGTATGCGGATGACTCAGAAACAGAAAGTTTTTTGTTCAAAGTGCAAAGTTTGCACGAAAATCATTTCAATAACTGTGAAGTATTTATTATACGCCGGCCAGGGCAGCTCGATATTGTCATCTTCTATCAAATTTGTATCCTCTTCTATTAAAATTGCTGTCATGTTTGGTGGACATTGGAACAATAATCCAATTGAGCATTGAGCGCTAAAGCATTCATTTACATGACATTCTCGGTTGCTATAAAACACTAACACTCAGTTATCGCTCATTCATAAATTTTCCTTCCTCAGCCATACACTATATTCAATGCAAATATTGGCGGAATATGAAAATGGTGACGCCAAAGAAACCAATGCCGTCTAACATATAGAACTTATGGCGTCAAAATGATATGCCTGAGGTCAGCTCGAATTTGTATGATTCATTTTTCTCACTGCTTTCGCAAAGGAAATCGTGTACGATATGCGCCAGTCAGACGCGATTGAATCTTTTTTTTTTTCTGTTTTTTTTTTTTTTTGCTCCATTAGAAAGTAGTTTAATGAAATCGCTACAAACTACAACATTTTTGTATCGCGCTACTCACTACACTACTTTTTTTTAAAAGTAGTGCGCTACACTACAAACTACTAAAAAATGTAGCTACTACAGTAGTTTCGCTACTTGTAGCTCGCTACTTCCGACCACTGCTTAAGACAATTATTTCCAAGAAAGATTGACACAAGAAAAGTTTAGAAGGGCCTTCACACAAATTTATTTATTTGTATTCTTAAAATTAATGCATAATGGGGCTGCTACATAAAAAAATCGGGAAAAGTAAATTCCTCCCTGGAATCAGTGATTAGGAGAACTTAAAAATTTGAAAATGTTGGATGATATAGTAGAATACTAGTACCAAACTAAAATTTAACCTTCTTGGTAACAGTTGGTCAATTTTGATAATTTTTTTTTGAATGAAAAAATGTGTCCTTTTTCGTCCGACGTTTTCGAAATTCGAGCAGCATTTTCGCAAACAAATTTCAATTACATGCCGACATAATTAAAAATTTCAAAATCAGAATACCAGAAACTTTAGTACTCGTACCATATTATGCTATATACATGTATTGCTCATCCTGTGCTTTTTACCTATTTAATTGGAAATTTACTTTTGCTACGGACGTAACATAGAGCCATTTGTTATGCCCGAAATGTTACGTCTGTAACAGCATTAATTTAAAAACTAAATCAGTTGCAATATTTTTAACTATGGTAGGCAATTACTCTAAGAATTTGCCAAAAGGACCATTAAGGGTTTTTTTTAATTTTGATTTTTTAGGACGTAATGACAACTTTTGCTTCTTTTTTGTTACAGACGTAACATCAAACTTCTTTTTTCCAAACTTCAATTACACCATTTAGATCAATTCAAAAGAAATTAATGAATGCATATTATTATAGTACCGTTTTAGTAGTTAAAATTGTGCTACAAGTAGTTATTTTTGTTTTTATTTTTCGATGAGAAATATGCATTTGAAAATGTGTTCTTTTTTCTGATTTTTACAAGTTCGTGAATATCGTACTTCCAACTAAGAAAACAAGTATTATTCTAACTCTCACCAAAAAACCAATGCAAGATTCTTAAAATATACATCTTAAGCTTTAAAATGATGTATAACATAGCAACATAACTTCAATATGAATTTTTGACCAATTGGTTTCACTTTTCATGGAATGGCCCCCATATAACATTTAGGAAGACGGAATAATGCCCTGACTGCAATTCTTAATTGGAAAAAATTTAAGTCTTACGAAACATTTTTAAAATTTTGTATTTTCCCTTCATTTATTTAAAACACAAATCCCCATCTTGTTTGAGATTTTTCTATTTTATATTTCCACTATTTTAAAAATCCCAAGAGTGGCAGAAACTGGAAGAGATTGTGATTTGCTTGCAAAAAAATATAAAGGGAAATTGAAGGGGCAAGTGGATAAAGGTGATATGTGACACTTTTTCAAAAACTTACTTTTTACTATGAATGAAGGTGATAAGGTAATATTTTTTTAAAAGCTTTTTCTAGAAATTTTTATTCACTTGTCCCTTCAATTGTGTTTGAATTGAACACTGCAATTGAACACACACTAATTTGAAGTTGTGTAAATCGGCGAAATTCAAATGTCACATATCACCTTTATCCACTTGCCCCTTCAATTCATCGATAGAATTTGAGCAAAAAATTTCATTGGCTCCCAGCAAGGGTGGATCCAGAATTTTTTTCAAGGGAGGGGGGTAGTTATTTTTGTTCCTTACTTTTTACTGTGTATAGTGGTTTACAAATATTGATCACAAAGATTGTGGACTTCAGTTCCGAAACACTTCCGGGAGAGCCCCAAACCTCCTTCCAACATTAACCCATTTATACCCAAGTTTTTTCAAACAATTTTTTCCAATTTTTATCTGCTTAAAACTCTTACTTGGAATGGTTTACATACATTTTAGGCTTAAAATAGTTCGCCGTTTTCGTATTTAGTCTTTTAACGTCCTGTTTATGGGATATTTTGCAGATATGTGAGCAAAACACGACTTTACTTGACTTTACTTTTGCAAAGTAACGTTACAGAAGGCATCTCTGATCAATTTTAAGCAAATCATTTTAAAATAGTTTAGTTTTATGAAATAACAGTTCGCAAAAGAAAACTTACTTTCTGTGGCTACCCATGCTGGATCGTTGCTTTACTGATTTGTCTGAAAATAGCTGTCAATAAATTAACTCTGATGTCCAAATAGTGGTTCTATCTGGTTTTCTCAAGAAGAGGAACTATTTAACTTGTGAAAAACAGCTTTAGAGTAAAATGATATACCCATTACAGGTTTTTGTATGCAGTAACTAACAAGCGTTCCGTGTTTAGGCTACTGGGCATAAATATGGTAAGACTCGTATAAAATTGCAATTTTACAACTTCAATATCGATAAGTTTCCGGTAGAGGGCCCTTCAAGGGAGTGACGATAGACCCTTCGGCCTTCCTTTGTGTTCGTCACTGACGCTCATATGTGTAGTCCTAAAGGGACAGCTTTTAAGTTTCACGGTCTTAATCAAAAGCCCCCCCCCCCTCCTCCACTCCCGTTTCTATTTGTTTCCCACTAACTCCTAACTTCCTTCTTACCTGATTCTGATGAGAATTGTTCTGTTGTCCTTATTATAGAGGGTATTTTTCGAGATTATTGTCCTTATGTTAATGGAGATTTTGAGCCACTAGTTATCCTTATTTCATGTTGAATATGTTTTTCACCAACAAATGGCACTTAAGGACGTTATGATTCCAACCTCAATATAAAGATGATTCATACTTTCATTAAATTTCAAATCTTCATTTAATACATTGTTGCAATTCCGAAAGTATTTTCAGACAAGTTTCAAACAAAACAATTCTTGATAACCATTGTTCATCAATGGCTTTTATTGAAATGTTTCGATTCTTATGAACACAATCTACTTATATTAAAAACTGAGTATCTTTCTAACTATCTTTATATCTTTCTTTCTATCTATGTCACGCTTCTTTCTCCTGAACGCCAATGAACTGAAAGTCGAACCAGGTACCGATAGATATGTAATTTTTCAGGCTTCATTCGTTTCAATTTATATAGTTATACGATTTTAATTAGCGAAGATATCAATTAATAAGTAGTCAAATTTAAAGCGATTAAGCCTAATAAATGATTAAATATGAAATCCATTGTTGCAAAACGTATGGTTGCTATGAAACAGTAATAACAATGGTAATGAGAATTTTGAATGAAGGCTTAACTAAATCAAACACGAAACTCATAAGCGGGCGACTTACGTAGTATTTTTATCGCTAGCTACTTGTAATATTTTGAAACATTCATTTGTTGAAAAGCCATCTACGTATGTTAAAAACTGAGTATCTATGTTTGCTTCTTTCTTTGAGCGAGCTGAACTTACTGAAACTTCCTCACCATCTTGAAATCGCGAAGTGCCCGTGTAACATCACAATAATTCGAATGATTTTTTGATGCAAGAAAAAAGAAAAGCCGGGAAGGCGGCTCTTAGCGAGCCTCCTTGGCGGGGAGTAGTTTCTTAAAATTGTCCTCACTACTTTTCAAGGCACGAAGTGCCCGTGCAAAGACGGACCACGTGCGTGGTATGTCTTGAAATCTAATGAACATTAAATTATATCAAATAATATAACGTCAGAATGAGGTAACAGTTAAAAGGGGGGGGGGACGTTATGCATCAACATGCCGCAGGAAGCTAATCTAGCTGCCCTGGCAGCTAGTTTATTTTAAAATTCGTCAGTTGCTCAGCGGTGAGTGTCAACATTTTTTCATCTCTCGCCCTCGCCCTCTTTAAAACAAATTTTTTCCCAATTTCCCCTGGTGTATTTGCAAGAAGAGGGTGGGCTAAGTTATGAGAATCAAAAGCTTGAAGTGATTTCCTATCCCCTCAGCTAACTCTCACGCCAAAGGCGGGACAGCCACCTTTGAAAAACACTGTTGTAGGAGGATCTTAAGGAGGATTCAAGCCCCTCTGCCCGTCCCCATGATCGTCCGTGATATGTTTTCGTCATCAAAAACCCACGATAAAGCGGCGCCGAGAATGAAAGAAAAAAAAAATTCTAAAAACGAAGATAAAAAAAACTGCACTCATTTTCTAGTGAATAAATAAGGAACAACGATTAAAAGCAATTTAAACGCGGCGACGTCCTTCAACCAAAATAAGAAAAAAGAAAACAAAATAAGTAAAAGAACTCGAAGGAAGGAGAAAAAAACAAAAACTCAAGTGGAAGCATGAAAAGAGCCCACTTCTCGCAGCATCTCAATGGCAAGTATAAACTCCAGGAACAAATCCAAGCTGCGTTCCTGACATCTTGGCCGCCTCTCAAAAAAAAGCGGTTGCCTAGCAACCATGACTCTCAAGGTCACTGTTACGTTCTGAACATTCAGTCACATCCTTTTAAGGATGGAGTGACCTCACAGGATATGTGTCTGTGTTGCACGCAGAAGTCACGGGTATTTCGGCTTTCTTGCTTCAACCGCTACATCGCATCAAACGATACACACAGCTGCTTCATTTTCATGGTTTGGTGAGGGTGATTTATAATGGTGTTTGAAATGGTGGGATTATACTTTGTGTTTATTTTTGCGCGTTTCCTTAACAAATTTTAAGTTCGTGCTTGGAATAGTGGCTATAGATTGTTCCAAGATGCTAGGTAATAACTGTCATTGACTCGTGGACAGTGGTGGCCTGATCAGATCAAAGGTTGGTCATTATTGTCTTGTGCCAGACCGGCTAGCTTTTTGGGGTGCTTCTTCACTTTTCCAACTGCACGTAGTTTGGTATGCAGTCCGACTTCCACAGTACACTCGTGCCACAGGGACCCTTTCTAGTACAATAGACCTCTGGTCGCAGTGCTTGGTTCGTTTGAACCCCCCTTTCTCTCATTTCATTAGGGACCCTTTTAAAGAGTAAGCTATCCCAGCACAACAACACATTCTCACAAAGAAAGGACAAGAGGGAGTACATCCATGCCCGAGTCGGGATTCGATCCCAGAACCACTCCATCCGTGTCAGATTTTTCTGACCACTAGACAAAGTGGCCGGCATACAAAGTTGGTGAATTCAATGGATTAATCCAGAAATTCTAAAAGGATAATTGGATGATTTTGTATCATTGTCCGATAGTGACGCATACAAGAAACAACCACAAATTATTTAAAAAGACTGAGAAGCTAAGATTTTACAACAGAGGTACTAGACCCAAATGAAGAGGTACTTTGTAAAGACATTTTGAAAAGCGACGATATTTTTGTTTCGGCACTGATGGCCTGATCGGTAGGCTTTGGGCTCTTAACTGGAACTGGAATGTCCCGGATTCGATTCCAACCGTCGAAGATCCTCATTGCTCGCTAATGGTGACTGGCGTACGTTAAATATGTTTGTGATCAGAGTTCTCCAAGTTTTCATTCGAAATTAATACGTCCAGGAAAACTGGATTAGAGTTCAGAAGAGCCCTCATTTGAAATAAAAAAAAGGGGGGGGGAGGATCTCTCGTTAGGACCCCATTGAACCTGTTAAACTTCCTTAACTCTTAGGGTATCTTGAGGTGTTCATTTTCTACGGGAAAACTTACAGTTCGGTTCGATAAATATGTTCTTTTGACTAGAAGACACCTCATATTGTGTCTTCGCTTACAAAACTCAAATTACGTAATTTTTGAGGCACAGCTTTTTCTTTAGAGTGAGAAGAAGTAGGCAAAGGCGAGAAATTTTCTTCAAAAATTTGGCAGAAATTTCTGCATGCATATAAATCTTCGAAACATTTTCAGAAATTCTGAAGAATAAACTAAGTTGGAGGGAAGTTCCTGAAAACGATGCTCCTTTGGCTTAAAACTCAAGATTTTTGTACGAAAACAATTGTATGTAGTATTTATTTTAAAAAAAAAGAAAAAAAAAAAACACTAAAATTCCAACACGTAAATGGTTTGCCAATAGTTGAAACCTGATCTAAAATTTTTTCGCGCGACTTAAGTAGAATCTGCGCACGCGCCGAGTCTCTTCTGATTCTCTCGAAATAGGGGGAAAATGCAACGAGGAAGTAGCACGCGAACAAAAACTACAGGCATCGGGAAGTGATTATCCTAAACCTATCTCCCCTTTTCAAATGGAAGCGTTCGTGGCTGCCAGGCGCACAATACGCAAACAGACAGAAGCGATTTTGTTGTATAAACACCTTTTTTTTTTTTTAAAGAACTGTGCAGAATATTTATAAAATTTTTCTTCAATGTGAACAAGGGTGGATTTTATCATGTCGCTATTTTGAGAGGCTTCCACGACCATAGAGGTTTTAAGTAATAACTTCGTTTTGTCTTTTTTTACCTCAGATTTATAATTTTCCTTGAAGTGCTTTCATGGCATTTGGTTCTGTCGTTGTTTTACTTTTAAATTTTGAAAAATCCATCTAGTGTTGTCAAAACTGGCACATATTTCTTTAAAAAATTAATTTGTTGGAGTTCTTCTGTGGCCACACAAAATATTAGTTATACAATATTCAATAATGTTTTGCTAGGCTTGTAAAAATGCATTTTGATATTATTTTATGAGATGTTTGCCATTGCTGATCAAACACTGCAAAAACACAATTAAAAGCATTCTGAAAAAATTATAATTGCTTAATAATAAAAATATATTTCAATTCTGATCTTGTAAAAGTAAATCTCAATAAAACGTTCATTTGTTGCTGAAATGTTTCACGAAAATCTAGGCTTGAGAAACAATTTTGTAGAAACTTTGCGAATTTTCTTCAAATAAGAAGTCTATGTAAAAGTCTTGCAAAATCTCACAAATATCGAAAACAGAGTTTTTAATTGAATATGCATCATTTGTAGGAACTTAATCTACTTCTAGTTAGAAAAATCTGCAAAAATTATGCAGAACATCTGTAAAATTACTTTTGAACTGGCATTTACAGAAATTTTGTTGAAAATTTGTCGTCTTTTTGACTGCCCCCCCCCCCCCTCCACACACACACAGTTTTTTTCCGATCAAGCGCCCTCGAAGAACGATCGTCAATGGTTGGCTGTTTATTTTATGATGACCAAGCGACCAAAACTCATAGAATTTCTTCATAAGTTATGCAAAAAAAAGTAGATAGAAATATTAGAAACAATATGGTAGAATGTTGTCTAAGTAAAAGTGGTCAAATCATAGTGTTGTCGCAATTGGAGTTTCTATAGTTGAGTAATTCTGCAGACTTTCTACCGGTACCTGCAGATTTTGCTGGAATCTGCAATTTTTCTGCAGATTTTTTAATTGAAAATAAATTTGGTGAAGCTCAAAGCTCGGCATGAGTGCATGCTTTTTCGAAACTCTGCAAGAAATCTGTAGATTTCTGCAAAGTTGCAAAATTTTGTCTTTAATGAAGATATATGCAGAATTACTATATATGCAGCATTACTATTATTGGAAATTCTAACCCTATAATTTGACCACTTTTGCATGGACAACTTTGTTCTATCCTGAAATATTTTTATCTTCATTTTTTTAAATAATTTATTGGGAATAAACTCAATGAGTGTCGGATTTCAGACTATTATGATTCACATTTTTATGCTACCAGCTTTGTCGTATAATCTCGGTTGTTTCGAGAGTGTAGTGCAAGCCTTAAAATTTTATGTGTGATCATTTATAAAAACTTACTGGTCACCAGGCCCGTCATTTAAGGGGCAGAGGTTAATACCCCCCCCTCCCCGACTTTAGGAAATCAAAGTATTTACAAAAGGTGGGCGTGGTTTTTGCAGTTTTTTGATGTCATTTAAATTGAGTAAAACACCCTTGCCCCCCCCCCCCCTACCGGGAAAATTCGAAATGACAGGTCTGCTGATCATATTGGAAGTTAATTCCATTTCTTTTAAGAATGCAGCCGTGTATGAGACAAAAAAAAACTTTTGAATACGCTCACCTGCACTTGAACCTGTTGTAAAAAATGTTTACACCGGCAAATAAATACAAAAAAAAAAAAACGCTCAGGGACACAAGGGAAAAAACAGCAGACCGTATCTCGTTCGAGTGTAATGTCGGCCATTGTAAGTGAAAGGGAAGAAGAAAGCAGGAGACTGTGACGTCAGAATCGCTGTTTACACTGCGAAAAGAGAACTCTGGGTAGCCGCTATCCATGCGTGTCCACAACCACAACGTAAACTGTGTGGGATAAGACCGAAAAGAGGTGACGAGATGGGAACCGGTTCCGACCGGTTTCGTGCATGATTCATCTCCAATAATAAGGCCACGTGGTTGATTACGAAATTCGAGAATATTTGGAGCTCTTATCTGGATCAGTATCTTCGATCTTCCGATTTTCTTGAGTTAGTTTTCAGATAGATTTTTCTTGTTGTGGAGGAAAGGAACTGGGAAGTTTTAGGTGCTTTGTTAATTGAATAGTGATTAGTGAATAAGAAATTTCAAAAACGGCCTATCCCTTAAGCGCTCATTATAAAGGTTTTAGCCCTCCTCCAAATAACACTTCCCATTTTGAAGACAAAACGGTTATTAAAAACACTTTCTCTTGACATATTCTGCATTGAAATTACTTTTAGAATTGAAAGAGTGTATTTCAGACAACAGGTTTATCCTCTTATGAAAATGAAAATTTGAATACACTTTACATTGGCGTTGAAAGCATAAGTTCTTTATTGAAGCTTGAAGGGGCAAGTGGATAAAGGTGAAAATATGACAATTTTAGTTTTACTTGCTTTTTACCATAGATGAAGGTGTTAAGGTAATATTTTTTTCTTGAAAACTTTTTCTAGAAATTAAAAATATTGTCACATATCGCCTTTATTCACTTGCCCCTTCAACGGTGTATGTGAGTTAACACAATTAAACATACACTAATTTGAATTTGCGTAAGTCGGCGAAATTCAAATATCACATATCACCTTTATCCACTTGCCCCTTCAATTATTACCAACTACAGTGAACTCACTTATGCGCAGGCCCAAGAGACCAATAGAAAAAGGCGCATAAGTGAGAGAGACGTATAAGCGAACAAGCTTATTTACTGGACTGAAACGCAATATAGGTTCTAATGAGAGAATGAATAAGAATGTTTCTATACAAAAGGGACATATTAGTACGGTTTGGCAATTACTGTAACGTAACTACAATGATAAAGAGAAAACGAAAATTGTAGCATACCTAATTACAAGCTGTTGCCTCTAAAACGATGCATAATGGATTATTGTCCCTCTTCAAACTCTAGTTCATGCGGAAATAATGCCTTCCGTGAGCAATAAAGGCGAAAGATTAAAGAGGAAAGTGAAGAAAAATGCTTATTTCTTAAAGAATTTAAATAAAAATTTTTAAATTTTAGGGAAAATTCGGCGCATAAGTGAAATATTTACCTATAGAGCGACGCATAAACGAATAATACTATCATTATTTTGCTATGGAATGTGCTGGAACCATTTAAAATCGTCGTATAGGTGAAAAAGGCGCATAAATGAGGCGACGTATCAGTGAGAGTTCACTGTACTGCAAAACATGGTCAATATTATAATAAGGACAACAGTGGTTCAAAATCCTCATAAAAATGAGATCAATATTCCTTAAAATGCCCATCATAAAGAGGACAACATCTCAAAAATCCACTTCGGAACCAGGTAAGAAGAAAATTAGAGGTTAATTTAAATACGTAGCCCCAAATGGAAAAATATTAAAAATTCTTTAAATTGAAACCTTATAACCAAAAATATGTCTTAGCCCCGCTTCAAAATTACACATATGGACACCCATGGGTCTATCTCGAGGTTTTCTCAAAATTGCCTTTTTCGCTTTTCGTACACATGTAATCGTATATGCATGTTGTACACTACATTTTTCGAGGGATGAAACCTGATATCTGGTTTCCATCCCAGTAAAAAACGCATGACACTCTGTAGGAAATTTTGAAAAAGACTTATTTCACCCGGATAAGAATTCTGAAGATTTTTGAAGTTTTCTATGAAGGCATTCTACAGTGTGAAGACAGATGCGGCATCACAAATGGGTGTAGAAAAAGGATTCTGGAGGGTAGAGGGTATTTTGTCTTCTGGTATCATAAGCAGATGGCATGGCAATATCGTGAACTATAAAATAAAAAACTTTTATTTTCGTTCTTCTGAAAACATGTGGGGTAAAATAATGCCGTTTGACCACGAAAATCACTGAAATCCTCGGGTGAATTTCGAAAAGAACTCACTTCTGAAAACTAACAATTTTCTCCCTCAAGTTTTTCTTTGATTATACAGGGGGTGCAGCAGAGAAACTTGCTGATTTCTGTTGGATGCTAATTAGCGAGGAGTGATCAGAAAGGAGTGGGAAGAGTCTCGTTTTAACGAAGGGGTCTTAAAGTTTTGTTATCTCACAATTTAGTTGTCGCCATGCGTTGGACAAAGGAACAACGAGCTTCGCCGCCGAGACTTACTTTTCAAGTAATCTTTTGGTGGTCGCCACTTAACGTACCTCCTGAACTCTGTTAAAAATTCATCCCGGGGCCCATTCCAGGACCCCCAGGCTGTTTTGGTGGTGAAAACATTCAGGGAAAGTGGGAGTGTGGCAAAAAAAGGCCCAGGACGTCAACGGATTTCCAGAACTCCAGAAAATGTCGAGAAAGTGAGGTAGTCGTTTTTGTGCTCTCCCAAGCGTTCGGCGCGTAACCACGCTGCTGCTCTGAGAATTTCTGATTGCACACTGAGACGAATTCTTCACAACGAATTCCAGTTTCATCCCAACAAACTTGCTGTGGTTTAACAGTTGAGTGATAACGTCTCCTCAAGTCCCCTTGACGTACCGTGGCCGACTTGCTCCCCCGATTTGACACCCTGAGACTATTTTTATGGGGGTATCTCAAATCGATCGTTTGCAACGACAAGCCTCGGACCCTGCAACACCTGAAGAACAACATCCAGTTTGCTATCGCCAACATCCCAGTCGATATGCTCGAAAGAGTGGAACAAAACCAAATCTAGGGTAGATCAGTGCATCATTAATGGAGGCTGCCATCTGCCCGATGTAATTTTTGAATCTAGTTAAAATGAAAATTCAGAATGGGTACCATATCTTATAAAAAGAAAAACTGATACATGAAGTAGTTTTTCTTTTATTGACTTTTTAAATCAGCAAGTTTCTGCCCCGCACTCTGTACCACTTTGCCCTGTTTTCAATAATTTGGCGAAAAAAAAAAAAAAAAAAAACGCTTCAATCAAATGACTCGACAGCAAGTCAGTTTTTTGTATGTCCTGCAAGGTTTTAATTTTGAGCTTTGAACCCATTTTAAAACTTGCAATTCAATTACTCTCATGTCTACCCATAGAGCTTCGAAGTTTTGAGATTTTAAATGATTTTCAAAAGTGAAAGCATACTATCCCAAAAACTAGTCGCGGTACGTGAATCTTAAAGTTAAAGCATGAAACAATGGAATTAAAACTTAAAATATTTGAAATTGTAATATTTATTGAAGTTCTATTTGTGTTGCCATAACTAAGAACCAAATATCAGCATCAATGGAAGATTTTAGGAGTTCTTTAACACCCCGTAATTTTATCACGAAGTTTGAAATTTTTTTGACTAGACTATTTTTGTCGGTTTTTTTTTTTTTTTATTTTTATTTATAAATTTTGTCTCTCAATGGCATTGGTAAAAGTTGTCTTTAGTTTGAAATGAATATTGTCTCATTAAGGAAGGTGGAAGTAACGACGTTTTTGGAAATCGTGTGTCGTTAAATAGTAAGAAAACATTTTGAGCCAGAAAGAAGTGAACGAACCGACTGCGACAATTATTTCTGGCTACGACCTTGAAGTGGAAGTGCTTCAGACCGACTGCTAGGGGAATTTTTAGTTCAAAATTTTGCAACAAACAAACGGAACGCGAGTAACTTTGCTAAAATATAGTGTAAGGCATAAATGGGGTATCCACAGGCCCGTCATTTCAAGTTTCTCTTGGGGGGGGGGAGGCAAAGGGTTCAAACACAATGCAATTTCATTGAAAATAATCCAAAAAAACGCCCACTTGTATGCAAATATTGATTTCTAAAAAAAAAAGGGGGGGAGGCAATGGACCCCTCCCTGGATCCCCTCAATGACAGGCCTGGGTATCCATCCTCCTGAAGATCCCCCCCCCCCAGATCGACACTTCACAAAATGCGAAAAATTAACCCTTAAATCAACCCCCTCCCCCCCAAAAAAAATTTCAAGTCCAATCTGCATAGGGAAGTTTTCGATTTTTCAATTTTATTTTTATATGACAGAGCAACATACATGAACATCAACGGCGAAAAAATTTTTGCGCTGCGACAAGTAGTTTTTTTTAAAATAATTTTTAAATTTCAAGCGGGGGTGACGTCACTGGGCAGTCGTTGGCGCTTTTGAACTTTCTACTAAGGCGAAGAAAGAGCGCGAAGCTTTAGATGCGAGGAGCTCGAGAAACCGGTTTCTCCGGCTTCCGCACTGTTGCTCGCTCTGCACTGCCGTAATTTTTTTTCCTCGCCAAGTGATGCGTTCTAAAAATTTGAATACGAATTTCGCCAAAAAATATCAAAACAATCACCCCTAGCAGGGTATTGGATTGCTCTTTGATAAATCCAGTTTTAAATAGTGAATTAGTAGACTTTAAGGTATTGATTACGGAAGGAGAAAATCCCGCAATGAAACGATAATATAGCAAAAATCAAATTTTTATGGATGAAAGGCTGAAAGTTACTGCCATCCGACGTCACGGGTTTCGGTTTCAAGGCGCGCTTTTTTTGCGCGTGGGTTTTTAAAAAAATCATTATGAATCAACCGTTGTGTTTTAAAATTCGGCAATGGTGAATTTTTGTGTTTTGTAAGCCTCTTAACAATATTTAGTAGTTAAAAAAGGGATATTCAATAGGTCACAACTACCCTAGTGCACACTATACCCAAGGGTTGGGCAATGGGCACCCCATGGTGCAGTGTTTTTTTTTTTTTTTTGTGAGAAGACAGGCTCGTCTTTAAAGGTCAATCCTCCCCCCCCGCCCCTACTTTGGAAATTTAATTTATTTACATGCAAGTGGGTGTTCCATATGTGTCTGCAGTTTTTTTTTTTTTTTGCAAATGTTTTTATTTTTCAGAACTTACGTCGTTCTTCGTTTTTCATTGAGCAATTACTTGAACTCATTTTTGATGAAGAAATGAATTGGTTTATGCAACCATCGATTTCCTTATATCGCTGTCGTCGTTACTGACGGTTCAGCATAAATAGATAAAATGTGGATGAGCCGAAAAATAAACAACATATTAGTCGCGTTGACAAGCAATTATAAACAGGAAGTAACGTGTTTCCCACACAAACTGAAACTAATATTTGTTGCAACAAATGTCAAAATTTGCATTTTAGTTTCACGTATAAATTTTCCTAATTTAGAATTCCCAGACCTGATTTTTTTTTTTTTTTTTTCGTTTTCCACTTGTATCTTTACTAGTTTTACAATTTTCGAGACAGTGTCGCTCAATAAAGTTATCGATATTCATATAGACGCAGTGGGTACCGAATTGTATCAAAAGGATGCAAACGGGGGACATATGCACCCAGTGCCGGCTCTGGGTCTTACGTGGCTCTGGGCGAAAAATTTTGCGTGGCCCTCCGCAAGAATTTTGTCATTCCTATGGTACGGAAAACCAAAGCACTGAAATGATATTTGGAGAGAAAAAATTGGAGAGGCTTATCCACAACATTTTTGTTAATAATTTAAAACACTAAAAGAAGATAGAGAAGTAGTCAAGGAAGGGGAAGGGACAGATTCCCGCACCTTAGCCCTTCAATTTACGTCGCAAATGGTAGTCTAAAAGTGCATTTTTGAAACTTAAATTTTGAAAGAATTCTATAGCAGAGTTCCCGAGCTTCATACTTTCCCATATTTTAATTAAAGCTGGGCACCAACTGCGTTTTTTTTTTAGGACGCACCGTCACCATCATTAACCCTCGTGGGTCCCTCCCATTTCAGTTACACTCAAGACTCTTGGGGTCATAAACGACCCCAATGCTTCCTTTAATTTATTATGATTATTGAATGTTACATGCATTATTTAAGTTCACACACTTTTTAATGCTAAAAAAGGTAAAAATAAAAAGACACAAAGTAAAATATAGTTTATGCATTAAAAATTACAATTTTAGAGCAAAACTTACAATATAAAACACAATAATAGCGTTATTTTGAATAGAAAACTAGAAGAATAAAAGCCACAAAATGCCCTTAAAAACAAATTGTTGATTAATAAGATATATTAAACAGAAATTGCATTGGGGTTACATATGACCCCAAGGAACCCACGAGGGTTAAATACGTAAGTCCGAAAAATTCCTTTTTAGGACTTCAATTTGGAAAATATTCGAAGATTTCTTGAACCTCCCTCCCCCCTTTAATGTCATGAAAAATCTAAAATTTTGTTTTAAGGCTTTTATTTTAAAAAAATTTCCGGGGGTGGAGTCACCAGTCTCATTAATAACATCATAGAAGGTCAACTACGATTACTGTAAAACGGGGTGTATCGGAACAACGGGTTGATTCGGAACAAAACTTTTTGACCAAACAAAGAAATTCTTCATAAATATACCGTCAGGTTTTTTTGGCAATTAAATTTTTAGAAAGGTTATATCATAAGAAGAAGGAAAAAAGTATTTTTGTCATTCTGCCACTACAATTGGCTTATGAAGAAGGCTGCAAGACATCAAATTTACAAAACTTTGTAAGCACAGACATCTTTATATTCCAAGCCTAACAACAGTATTCTTTATTTATGCATATATTTGAGCAACAGAGAGTACCAAATTAGAATATGCAACATATTTTAATTGTGTGATAAAAATGAAAAATTCTTTATGTCATAGGATAAGGATATGGTGGGCGAACCGAAATAATTTGGTTCCAATTTAAACTTATTTAAAGGAAACTGCTTGAAAAATCAAGATTCTAACCCCAATTTTTCTAGTAAAGACAGGAACAAGGATTTATTATTGTTTACCCCTTTTGGTGAGCAACTAGATCGTAGAATGACAGAAGGTTACTGATTTAAAAATATTTTTGCTCCAAGATACTTCTTTTTACTTAAAATTTCGGGGGGGGGGGGGTGTCATACAGGCTCTATGCAGCAAAGGTTCAGTACGACGATGAATACGTAGGAAAATCTTACAGGACAATCTCCGAAACCCGGAGACATTTCAAGAAACCAAAAAAAAAAAAAAAGGCAGCATTTATCCTAGAAATTATATGAAAAAACTTAGCCCAAGTCCCAACTGCTCGTTTTATGCTGACGACATGAGTGACTTCGATTTGCATTTAATTTTCGTTTTTCAATTCAAATGCATTTTCTTAAATTTAATTTTTCATAAATTCGAAATTATTTTCTAATTTTGACAAATCAGACGTTTACTGGTATAGAAAACAAACTTATTTGACAGTAACTATCTGTTCTCATTCTTCCCCATCAATATTACTAATATTTGTCAGACCTATTGAAATTTTATTTTAAGGCTTTTATTTAAAAAAAAATTCCGAGGGTGGAGTCATCAGTCTCATTAATAACATCATAGAAGGTCAACTACGATTTCCGTAAAACGGGGTGTATCGGAACAATGGGGTGATTCGGAACAAAACTTCTTGATCAAACAAAGAAATTCTTCATGAACATACCGTCAGGTTTTTTTGGCAATTAAATTTTTAGAAAGATTATATCATAAGAAGTAGGAAAAAAGTATTTTTGTCATTCTGCCACTACAATTGGCTTATGAACAAGGCTGCAAGCGGAACGCTAAAAGACATCAAATTTACAGCAGATTAAATTGCAGATTAAATTGAAAGAAATAAAATTTTTAACATGCGTTCCGATTGACCCCTATCAGCGATGTGATGTGGAACACTCCTAAATTCATATATAAATATATAATAATTGTTCAAAATGTTTTGTCTTTGCTTGCAATATCAAGAGCAAAGCAAGACCGAAGTTTTTACCCGGAAAAAAAAAATCTTTTAACTACTTTTTTTACTATCAAAGCTGAAAAGTGCACCGATTCGCCCAGTTTTACGTTATTTTATTTTTAACAAAGAATGATCTCATTTCTGAAAAAGTAGTATTTGTATTTTGGTTGTGAATATGAGCTATGGAAAGCCTACTCATCAATACTAAAAACATAGCTACAGAAACTCTTAAGATTGCAAAGAAGAAATTTTTGAGAATTATTATGTTTATAATAATTCTCTTTTAAAAATTTTAGTCAGCTTACCAATCACAACACGTGCTGCTGAAAGATCATTTTCAACAAAATTAAATCGAACTTAACAAAAACTAAAATATACATAATTTTTCATTTTGATACTCTCGTAACTTCTAAACCTTTTTTCACATTTTTTCCTTCAAATAACACAGGCCAACAAAAAAAACCTTTTTGAAAACTTTTTTAATTTTAATAGCTGATCTTGATAGATTTTTATGTGCTGAATCCAAATCTGCTTGTAGTTTTTATGTATCACCCTTAGTTTCCAAGCGAACTGTATTTTATTATATAGTCTAATACCCATTTACAGTATATAGGGAAATCAATGAAACACTGTAGAATCGTAAAAATGGTTTGTATTTACAGTAAAATACTTGGAATAGTAATTTTATGTGATGATACAAGGTTCACTTGTCAACTGGAATTGCTTTATATTTTCTTTCCCTTTTTTCCTTGAAGCTTCTTGTGTAGCTTTTCCTGCGATGAATAGCTTGCTGAACTTCCCGGTGAAGTGACCAACAGTAATCCCCCATCATGTTGTAGCATGTGTTTCAGCAGTGCTGCCAACATCATCTTTGTTCATTAGACCTATTTTTTCATGTTATCTTAACTATGAAAAAGCTGTTAAATTCTAAAAATGTTTCTTTATTTCATGAATGTAACTATAAAATGTGAATAAATGGTGGGTGATACAACTTTTTAAGCATCATATTTGGATTCAACAACCTAAACAACATAAGAATAAGGTATTTTCATTAAAAAAGTTTTTTCATCGTTGGCCTGTGTAATTTTATCAATTACCCAATGAAGATTTCGACGATTTTGGTTAAAGTGAATTTTTGTTCTTCACGATAGGATTATTATTATTTCATGATCTTAATTTATGTGTTTCCTTTATTGCAGGAAAAAAAAAGAAAGAAACAATTCTTCAGCAGTTTTAAAAGAAACAAAGTAGCATTTTCTTTAGTTTTAAAACGGTAATAGGAAATATGCACCCTTTCCCTCTCCTGTGTTCCATTGTGCCAACATATTTTCGTGTTTCCTAAGTTCTTTTAAAAGGGCGGTACGCCTTCATAATATTCATTGCATAAACTTTTATAAATTTTCATCGCAATGGTCGCCATTTGCGTCCCGAACCTCCCGTGACCTCCCATCGGGACACTCCTGGTCAACCAATCACGAAGAGAATAAATTTGCTATCAAGGTCATGACAAAACAAACTATAACCGATTTAAATTGCACAAAAAAACGAACTTTTTTTTGAGAATTTAAAAATCGTTATTTTAGAAATTCACTCGCCAACAAATGCCAACTCAAAACAGGTTTCATTCCCTTTTGTTACGTATCGTCTGCCCTTTTCTGCAAACATCATCAAGAGTAAATTGCGCGGAAAATTTCGCCTCCTTCATGTGGTTTGAGATAGTTCAACGTCGTTTCAAAGAAATTTTTTTCACACCTGTCGGTGAATCACGCGCGTTTCCTGGTCCCCCCCCCCCCCCCGCGCTCACCTCACCGCGCATCACCTGTTTTTTTCCCACTATTCGACATAATTATAGACTATTGCGTATTTCTTTGCACTTTCACTTCTCTGAAACATGTGATTTTCGAGAATCAAATATCAATTCATACCGCGCGCAGCGATTTGAATATTTCTTTCCCATTGTTTGAGATATTCATGCATCATAGCAGGAGCGCAATCTTGTGATCGATACAGTGGAACACACATTGGAGCAGCGAGAATTTAAGGACAAAAATTTCTACCTTTTGTGTAAAAACATTCTGAGAACTTAAGCGCTTTCATTTCATCAAAAGTATCTGGGAAACACAAAATTTATCTCGTGCCCCCCCCCCCTAGTATATTGGGTTGATTCTTTTTGCTTCAAAATTCCTTACTTTTTAAGAATTGAAGCGAAGAACAGAACGTGTGTTGAGGAAACAAAGTGATTTTAAGTAAGGAAAAAAATATTGGGAAATGCTTTTTTTTTTCAAAAAAAAAAAAAAAAAATCGTCATTTAAATTTTTCAACGTCTGCAGACTTGGTCAGTTTCGTTTGTAAATAATAAAGCCCTTTCCCCTTTAAAACCATTACAGAGCACACCTCACTCTTTATTTCCTGGGCTTCAATTTCTCAAAATTTTCAGGAAAAATCCTCCAAACCCATAAAAACCACTAAAAATAGTTATAAAATTGCGTTTTTGGAGCTTCAATTCTGAAAAACTACCATGCTTCTATCAATACCAAATATGGTCTTATACTCACATGATTAGGACTGCAATTGAAGAATATATTCGGGCAAAGGAGCAAGACCGCAATTTCTCTAATATTCTTAAAGATGAAAAATTTTGGTTTTGAGAACTACAATGTCGAAAATTTTAAGGGGGAGGGCACTTCGCTGTAGGAGAGCGAAAAATCCACCAGCCCTGTAACGTCACCGTCACTTAAAATTTTAAAATTATTTTTAAAAAGAAACTACTTCTCGGATCGAAATTTTTTTTCACTGTTGATTTTGTGTAAGTTACTCTATCATTTAGAAATAAAATTAAAAATCAAAAACTTCCCTATTCTCTCTCTTTAACACTTCACCTCCTTCTCCAAAGGAGACAAATTTTAACGGAATGTCTTTTTACGGGATATAATCACGAATTGCTAGTGAATTCCTCATGAAACGGCTTTGGTTATTTACTATAAATTACTCTATTAATTGGAATATTTAACGCATGTGAAATATGCATTCACATACTTTATTACAGTTGATAATTTTTCTTCCTTTTTTAAATGGAAAATGATTGCCAAAAACTAAAGCTGTGACAGCTTGTGATCATCATATTTTAACAAGATCATGATTACGGTACTGTACAGTCGAAATTTTTGCTTAAGCTTCTACAGTTACTTTAAAATTACGAATAAAACAATAAGTTTTCGTTTTTTCAATTAAAATAATGATGTTAGGAGCGAATGACCTGTAGCGCTCCGCTCTCGACCAATTAGCGAGAGGCGAGGAGTGACGTCATCCGACGCCTCCGCTGCGGGACTGTTCTAGAGTGCGGAACTGTATTCATGCAATACACGCTCGCTAACGAACCGCCATGTAAGGAGTCGCAGCTATGTGTGTGGAACGTGTGTAATAAAGTATTTTTGATAGATGTGTTTTATAGTTGTCTTCTTCTAATACCAAGTCAAATGAAGAGAATGACCGCATCTCCGGCCATACGACATTCTACAGTGGTGACCTATGGAACTGAACTTAACGCATCTTACTTCTGAGTAAATATACTTTCCGTTCTCGCAGAACATTTCAGTGTATTCTACAATGACT
>JAXGGA010013578.1:0-34763 GCA_038373865.1 Uloborus plumipes
GTCAGAGCGAGGAGGGAGAGGGTGGGGTAGGAAAAGGAAAGTCTCCATTGTTAAGTGGAGGAATTGGATCTTACTACGCAGCGATGGGTTTTGTAGGAGGAAAATGATGGCTCCAATAACGATGCTAAAAGCACCAAAAGACCGAGACAGCTTCATGGAAAAATAACTGAGACGGTCTTTCAAGTAGATACGGAAGTTTTTGTTATTTCAGTTGAGATTGCAGAATTTAATTTTGATTTAGAAAAGTCCCGATTTTTTTTTTTTTTTTTTTCAAAATTATTATTTTATAATATTGGGGGTCTTCTGGTGATTTGAAAATATTGGGGGGGACATGTCCCCCCCGCCAACGACGCCCGTGGTTCAAATATTTCATTTTCCACTTTTCTGCAAAAAAATATCGAATTCAATCATGCTTGGTGTTTTTCGTGCTAAAATCCTCCCGTTCATCCCTCAAAATAAATAAATGAAAAAATACAATAAATTAAAAAAAAAAACGAGCAAAAAAATCCCTTTGAAAATATTTTTCACATTGCAATAAAAGTTAACGATGTGATCTATTTTTAGTGTCTTACAGAATCTAAGTTTTTTAAAAAACTGAGTCCCGTAAAATAATCCTCAGGTGGATTAAAAGAAACAATTTAACAGAAGAGAGCTTTTGCTTTTGATTTCTATTCAATATTCCGAAACCATTTCAAGCGACCATCCGGTGGCGCCGCCAAAGCGCTAAACTGGTTTGGAATTTCGCGCATTCCACACTTGTGGCGCTGTAGTCGACCCTACCTCGCGGCATATTCATTAAATCGACGGTTAGCAACGCGGCAACTGGGTTTGCTAGTTAGTTACTGGTTTTATTTTGGTGGTTAAAATTTTCGTTTGATTTTTCACATTGCTACATTCCAAGGAATACGTCATTTGTTCCAAATTTTGTGCATTTTTACTTCTTTCGTGATGTGTGTTTAGAAAGGCTGCATTTTATTTTGGATCGGATTCGTTTTTTAGCCGGTAAGTGGTTATAATTCGTCTGCTGAATATATTTATGAACGATGTACGCATCTAATGTGCAATGCGATTTAACTTCTCTGGTGCTGTAAATTTTAAAATGTTTTCTAATTTATATTTTCACATCTTGGAACAGGTTGATTTTTTTTTATGTTGAAATGCGATCTCAATTTTGTAGATGAGAATCAGAATGTTTGTTTATATTGTGCGCCTGGCGCTGAAGCTTGAATAAACTACCTGTTGCTATCCCACTTTCTTGATCATTAATTCTAAGTCATGTAGGTGCGTTTGAAAAGTAGAAATGAATTGCTGGGGCGATATATTTTTTGACATCCTTCTTGCTTTGATTTGAGATTGGCGGTCATTTTAAATTAACGTGCTTACGTAATTTTTTCCAAACACAAACACGGTTTATTTTTAATTATTGCCCTAATGATTCTTAAATTGAATGTTAATCTGCTGTCAAATCTCTAGAAGTTAATTATTTTAATTTATTCAGTTTAATAGATTTCAAACTGTATTGTCATTACTCTTAGAGTTCCTTTAGTTGCTCGGAAATTTTGAAAAAAAGAAGTATACCAAACAAGTTAAATAAGCTCTGTGACATTTATGTTTGCATTTATAAATGTGATTATTACCATTTGATTGAACATTTAATCCACTCAAATAAAGAGTGCCTACTAGAAATTACGAATGAATTTTAAAGGTTATTGAATTGGAAATAAATAAATAAATACCTTTGTGTAACAACGTTAATTGCACTTTCATCCAAAGTTCACTTTTTTGCATTGAAAAAAGCATTCCATGTAATGCTAAAACACAGATATGCAGTAACCTGTCTGTTTAATGTAATTAACATTGTTATTTTAAATTTACTAGGTATTAATTTAGTTTGACATATGCTTCTGACAGACACCACAAGCATTTTGCAGCTTTTTTTTTTCTTTGAGAGAGGTGGGGGGAGGGAGGGAAAGCAAATAACTTCTTTGCATGCATCAAATATTATTAAAGAACTTTGATTCCTATCATTTTGTTGAGTCTGATTTCTTGAAGAAGTTTTTTTCATTAAAATTTTGATGTTTTTTCACTGGGAAAAAGGATTCCTCCTTATACTTTTAAACACGTTTGGAATTCTTATATTTTTAACTCAGGCGGATCAGATGGGGGGGGGGGGGTTTCTCCTTACTTTGGGAAGAAACAATGCATAACAAAAAGTGGGTGTGGCTTTTGCTGTTCTTTAAAATTTTTTTTTCATTGAGTATTTCCTCTTTGCCCCCCCCCCCTCCTACAGGTGGAAAAATTTGAAATGACAGTACCTGTACATGTGCCTTGAGCATTTTTGACATTGTTTTCAAATTTTAAGGTTAATTAGGAAAACTTTTTTTTGCCTACATTCTATCATTCAATTCCCAAGTCAATGAATTAATTCTTAAACTTGGACTACAAAGTTTTCGTAGAATTGAAAATGATTTTCCCCTTTCCCCTAATGCTAGTTGAATCGTTTTTGACCTTTGAACTGTCATAGGTTGTCCTTATTGTCAAATACTTACAAAAATTCTTAAATTCTGTTGCTATTTTTAATCTTCTGTTGGAATATTCTAAAAGACATCTAAATATGTTCTATTGATGAGATGGTTTATAGATTTTGATATACTCTTCATATACAGAAAAAAATACTGATAGGTTGTCTTAGGTCTATCTTTTATATGTATTTTCTATTACCTTCGGAATCATAGTGGTTAATAACCCTCCTGTGTCAGATTTTTTTTCAGTTTTCTGCGACAGATTTTCTAGAACCAATTTCTTTCTGCAACATGAATATTCTTCAATAATAAATGTATATGCAACTCTCTTACAGAAACACAAAGTGTTTATAGTAATTATGTAGTTATAAAAATGTTAACATTAATACTGTAGATTCAGAGTTTTTTCTGGTGGCTGTTTTATGTTATTTTTTTTCTCTTAGCCTCTTTTTTTTTCTCAATCACAAAAATCTTTCTGCACGCTGTCTCTGATTCTGCTACAATGTTGCCGTGTTTCGGCAGCTTTCTGTCACAGGGCCTAACTCTAACAACACTAATACCTATCGTTTGTAAATGTAATACCTATCGTTTGTTTTGAAGCATTAATTGCTCTAAGTGCCTTGCTTGTAAAGTAGAGCATTTCTGGAAGAGATTTTGTTCTTTTACTGAATCTGTCAACTCAATTGACTTATTTTCAATCCTGCAATGAATGACTATCAACCAGGGGTGCCCAGTGCCTCCCAATGGTGAAGACGCGCACCCCGCAAATTCTCCTTAAGCCAAGAGTGCCCAAAAGGAAGTAAAAAAACCTTCCAAAATGAACTTGCTTTAAAATTTTGCACTCCTCCCCCCTACAGGCAGCCCTGCTATCAACAGACTGTGATTCCCTAATGGCAATATTAAGCCTTAGAGACTAACAACAGCTAGTATGTGTTATGACTTACCGCCTAAGTACTATCTCATTCAAATCTAAAGTGAACCGGTATAAGTTGGAGGTGCAATCTTTTCTTCCTGAATTCTTGTAAAAAGGTTTATTTCTGCCCAGCAAAATTCAAAAGTTGAAATTTTAAAGGATATAGCATTGCACTCAAAGTTTTTTCATTAACATTCTAATTTTTTTTCTGCAACTATCTTTCATGGATGCAAGACCTTCCCTCTCAGGACGGATTTCCGTCTTGACAAAATCGCCAAGACGGACCATGGGACGGAAAAAAAATTTATCTCATTCCTTCAATATTTACTTCAAAAAAAAAAAAAACTGAAGGGAATATAAAATCAGATTTCTTATAAAAGTACATTTTAATCATTATTCCAATCCAAAACTATTTGTATCGAAGCCTTTCTTTCTCTTTCTGAATAAACGAACTGCAATGGCATAATTCCTTTGTCGGTGTTGATTCTCTTCGACCCCGTCCATTCCCTTCCCTTAACTTCATCAAATATGACCTACAATTTCGTTTTTAGGATTTCATTTTCTGTGCCTGTTCCTTTAATGTCGTCAAAAATTGCCCCACCTTATCCTAATACCACTAAACATCGTCTAAAAATAGGTTTTTTGAACTAAAGTCTCGACAAATCTCCCCCCCCCCTCTTTATTACTATGTACTTAAAACTATGATCTTGCTGCTAAAAGTAAAATCCCCCCCCCCCCAGTTTAGACAATTTAATGAACAATATATGTATTTTATTTGGTTTATTTTCTTTGGTATGCATGGGGGGGGGGGGTCTCAAATATTTTCCGTCTTGGAAGCATGGCCTAACTTGCACCCATGCTATCTTTTATGTACAGGTCTCCACATGAAAGCACGAAAATACAGGAAGCTGTAAGATTTTAACGTCTCTGTATATCAAGAGTCCATTTTATATGGGTGCTCACCATTTGCATTACGTGTATGTAAAACTGGAAACAACTTTCTGTTTAAAATTTTCAAAATTGTTTAATACTAAAAAAGAAAGAAAACCCTGAAAATTACTAACCAAAAGATTTTTTCTTAACAATTGTTGAAATTGCATCCTATCCCAAACAAATGTTTAAATGGTAGTTTAATTAATTCGGATAATTTTTGGTATTTTGAACAAAGAAAGTTATGTATTAAGGAATGAAAGAGAACAGATGATATTTTTAACAGTAAATGTGAATGCATCCCTCTGTTAAAAGAAAGAAAATTAAAAATATGGATTGCATATATTTTTACATAGTAGGGATGGACCGGATATCCGGTAACTATCCGGTATCCGGCCTATCCGGCTGATATTTTAAGTATCCGGTACTTCCGGATATCCGATCCGGCTGACCGCCCCGGATACGGATATCCGGAAGATTTTTGCAGGATATCCGGCTAAGTATCCGGTATTGATGTGGGGAATATCCGGAATTGATGTGAGGGTTATCCGGTATGATGTGAGGACCTAATTAAATATTTTCTTTTTTATAAAAATCTTAGTTAAAAATTTCATTGTTTGATAAACCTTTTAGATGATGTAATTACTTTTCATCTTTCCTTTTTACCAATTTTTGCTTCTAAAACAAAAATTGTGTTATTCCTCCGACTGTGTACTGGACATGGAAGCATTCTGCATATTTAATTTTTCACAATTGCCAGATAAAATATGATTGTCTTCAGCTTTTCAAAAATATTTTAGTTAAAATATTTAGAAAGAAAAGGCTACAAACCTTCAAGGATTAATGTGCGACAAAAGTTTGAAAAAAACTTACGATCATATCGTTAGTTCATAAAAATTAATCGCAGTAGCTTTTAATATAAATTCTCAAATTATTTTATTTATTGAATTCTTTTATTTTTAGTTTTTGTGCTTCTAACAAAAATTGCGATCTATTAACACCCAATGATGTTGTAATTAGATATTTTTTACTTTGCCACTATTATTGCTTTATTATAATTGAAAATAACATACACTAAATAACCTATCAAACATTGACGAAAGTTTTCTTTTAGATAATGAAAACATCTGTCCCCATGAATCGTCGCAACTTAAAACCATGCTTTTTTTTTTTTGAAAGAGTTTAAATGTGTGTAAAGAAATTTTGAATTTTGCACTTTGGGGTTTCGTTCTTTCTTTTTGTAATACCTTCCTTTCAGAAAAGATATTTCTCTGCTATTAGAATATTTTCACGTCTGTCACGCCGCTCCGTAACTCCTTGAGAACATGTTGAGCATGACCCTCAATAACATTCAGTCGAGTTTCGATAACTCAAAGCTTTATAAACTCAAATATACCTTCATTTCAAAGTTTTCATTTGGTCCCAAATTCTTGAAAAGATGGTAGGAACTACTTGTAACTCGAACTATCAATAACTCTAAGTTTTTAGCCGGTCCCTTGGGAAACTATGAGCTATTGAGACTTGACTGTATTTAAGATGTTAATTTGCATCATTAGAAAGTGTATTTTGTCTTTTAGAATTTAAGTAAAACTTTAACTTAATTATTTAGATATAAGTTTATTAATTTATTTTTTAAAGTGAACATGTTTAGAATAATTTTAAATAATAATGATAATATATCAGTCATTTCAGCGAAAATGGTACAAATCAGTCCCGATACTTCAGAATTTTGGGAATTAATTTTAATGTTTACCACCAATTAATTATATTTTTTTATTTGTCCTCCATCTAATTGTATGTAACCAAGTATTACTTATTTAGGCATAAGCCATTTATAAAGGACCCCCCCCCCCAAAAAAAAAAAAAATTCTTTGGCAAAAGAAGGAAAAAATGATCTGCCCCAGCTTCAAATTGCTAGGACTTAAAATGCAATTTAAGATTAAGCTGAAATGCAACAACAAAATCATTTGCAATGCACAGCACAAAAAATGCTTCTGACACCCTTTCTGCTGATTTTTATGTATGTAAACAACAAAATCTTGGAAAAACACCTATTTATCTTTGTTCCTAGATTTTTTTTATGTTTCAAACTGTCCACTCTGTTACAAGCCTTTCAGAAATAAAATAAGCAATCGCATTCAATGTGATATTTTTTTTAATAAGTACAAGTAATGTATCTGCTTTGATTACTTTGATACATTGAATTATATAATCAGTAACTAAGATAAGCCTAAAATTCTTTGCTGATGATAGTTAATTTGCACTGTGGGATGTCCATTCTGTTACAGTCGCATTAATAGTGCAAAAAATATTTTTTCTTGAAATTGCAGACAGAATTAGTTTTAGGATGCTTAGTTCATTTTATGCTTTTTCTGTAATTAACTTTTCTTTACGATTAGAAATATATTTTTCAAACCTCATTTGTCTCCTCTGTTACACAAAGTGGTTGAACTATTCAAAACCCTTAATGAATGACTCATATATACAAGCCATTTACACTTTATTATGCACAAATAAACAGAGAATAATTTTTAAAACAATGATTAGTAATTAGTTGGTGAAAATTACTTCATTTGATAAACTTAACTCGACAATTTCAGACATGATTTGTACCATTTTGGCTGGAATAACCCATAAATATAACATTTGCATCTCGGAATGTATCTTTATTTTTTCAAAATGAAGTTGAATTTCGAGGTGATCGTTTAAGAATTAGTTTATTAATTTGTTTTTAAAAAAGTGAATATGTTTAGCATGACCCTTAATGTATTTAAAATGATAATTTGCCACTTTTAAGAATGTGTATCTTAATTTTTTGGAACTAAAGTAAAATTTCAAGTTGATTATTTAAGTAAAGTTTACTCATTTGTTTTTAAAAAAGTGAACAACTTTAGCATACCTCTTAAAAGTATATTTAAACTGCTGATTTGAATCTTCAGAAAACATGTTCCTTTGTTTTTTGGAGTTATATAAAATTTTTAACTGATTATTTAGTATAACTTTATTATTATTATTATTATTTAACACACTGGTCCTGTTTTAATATTTTTTTCTTTAACTTGTATGTTAGAAAAATTACATGCATATTATTCTTTAAAAAAAAGAATTTCAAAGCAAAATTTTGCTTTATATTATTGCAAAATTAGAAATAAGAAAATGTGTTACTTTGTAATGAAGTTTAAATTCATAAAATTCTAATAAAATATGTATCAATTTGAAAAAAAAAAAAAAGTTTATCTGAGCTTAGTTTTTTTTTCCTTTTTTTTAATATTGGTTAAATATTTAATAACTGTATCATTTACGTAGAAACCTATTGAAATGATATTGAAACAGAAAAGCTTTAAAATTTAAACTAAGAATAATTAAAAGTTTAAACTTTGAGTATATACAGAAATATTTAATTCAATCTTTTAAAGTTTCGTCTATTTTGATAAAAATACATAATACATAATACATAACTAGCATATTGTGATTTAGAAAGAAATCACAATATGCTAGTGTTTCATTTTATATGTAGCGCTACTCCTGTACAAATAAAATAGAGGCTTTAAAAATTAATTTAAATGTATTTAACATGTTCTTAAAGAAATTATACAAGAAACAACTTTGATTTATTGTTTTGAAGCTGCATTACATAAAAATAAGCGAGCATGCAATGTAATTGTAATGCCGGATATCCGCAGGATATCCGGTATCCGGCGTGTGATGAGCCACCGGATATCCGATATCCGGTATCCGGCAAAATCACTATCCGGTCCATCCCTATTACATAGTTAACACTTAATATGCTTTCCAAGAATATAAGATTATTTGTTTCAATATAAAGTAGCAATGCAGCTTTCGGCTAGAAAGCTACATCCCCCCCCCCCCCCCCCAATTTTTCCAAAAAAAAAAAAACGGGGGTAAACTTCTTTTCCGCATGAAAATTTTACACCTCTAATTGGAATTAATATTCCTCCTGGCACAGTCATATCTTGCAAGGTTTGAAGTGTGATCCCATTATTTGGGGAAATGAGAAACAGTTTATTGGTTTAGGAGAAAGGAAAAAGTGCCATTGAGAAAAAAATATTTTAGAATTTGTAGTTGCCATGATGAAATGGGATACATCTGCACAAAAATTCGCTCAACATCAAAGATCAGGCTCACGTACAACTCCGGACTAGGGATTCTGAACAGAATGCCACTGGTGACCAAAGTCACAAAGAATGGTAGCCAGGTGTACACTTTTCAGTGCCATTTTGTACAAATATGTATGCAGCTCAAAAAGCCTAATCTGTTCACTATTTGTAATAAAAACAGCAGATTAAAAGATTATAGTAATACTCTACAAGAAAAACAAACATAATTTCAATGGATAATTTTTTTAAATATAAAGATGTAAGCATTTAGCATAAGGAAATATATTTTACTAATTTTTAAATGTAATACACACACAAATGTAGGTAATATAAATGAAAGCAAATTTGATGACTCATGCTGGTTTGGTTTATTTATTTAAATGTAGTTCTGCTGTAGCCCTGGCTTAGGAGCGGTATTTTACTACTTAATCCAGTTTTGAGTTTTCTCATTATATGTTCATTCATAGTTTAAAAAAGAAAAAAAAAAAAACCTGTGTTATCCTCTTTTTACAGTTACACCAGCTTTCACTGTTCATTCAGATGGCTGAAATTTTAGTGTTTGTATTAGAGAATTATAAAAAAGTATAACTGTGATTGAACTTTTTACCATGTATTCTTTTTGAAAAGTGAATTTTGCACATCAGGCACGGACCCAGAGAAGTAAATGGGGCCATGACCCTGACCCCCTATTATTCCCCCTCCTTTAAACAATCAAATATAACTTAAAACTGCGTTTTTAGGGCTTATAATTTCAAAAGTCAGCCCCAGACCTCCTATTTATGCCCTACAACGACTTATTACCCTCTCCCTTCCAGGAATGACCCCCTCTAAAACCAGGAGCTGAATCGGCCCTTGTATATAAGGTATATATTTTTTGAATATATTTTCTTAGTTCAAAAGTCTCCACAAAACTAAATAATGAATGAAATAAGTAAATAAGACGCTATGCCTTTTTCGATTATTTTTAACTGCAATTATTAAAATGGTAAACAAAAGAAATTTGAATTAATGTATTTTAAAAGAAAGCATGATTTTTCTTTCGTGAAATAGGCTGTATTTGTTTCGAGCAAACTTTTTTTGTTTGGTGCAGACATAAAACCTAGATAAGAGTAATTACAAGGATAGGTTTGTTTTCCCTTTTCAGAGCTTCAAGTATCTTATCAGTTTGTTAGTTATAGTGTAAACAGTAGTCGCCACTGATTGATAAGTGGTGGGAATGTATTGGGTTGATGATGTAGAATTCTCACATTCGTAATGCGTTTTTTTTTTTTTTTTTTTTGAAGGTCAAATTAATAACTGCATTTTGTCAGGACTCAGGGCCGTCATTAGGAGGCAGTTAATCTCCTCCCCAATTAAAAAATAATTATTTATTCACAGAGTGTCATTATAATTATTTTTTTTCGATACACTTTGCATTAAGTAAATACCTTTTGCCCCTGTCCTACATCTAAGGTACTAGACTAGCAATTCCGAATAGTAGCCACTGGCGATCACAGTCACAAAAAATGGTTGCCACTTTTGCACTTAGGGTCGTCTTTTTGACAAAAGTAAGTATGCTAAGCGAAAAAAGAATAACATATTCCCTGTTAGTAAAATATGATACTCGACAAAAACAACAGACAAAAGTTCAATGAATATATGGGTCATTCCGACGAAAATGGTACAAATCATGTCCGAGATTTTGGAATTTTTTAAAATCAATTTTAATAACTACCACCCATTAAGTGTATTTTTTATTGGTTCTCCATTTAATTTTGTGCCATCAAGTATCAATTGATTAGGTATAATCCATTTAGAAATGACACAAATAAATTTATCTTTGTCAGAAGAAGGAGAAAAAGACGTGTCCCAGCTTCAGATTGCTAGAATTTTAAATGTGATTTAAAATTAAACTGAAATGTAACAAAAAATAAATTACACTGCACTGCGCAAAAGATGCTTCTGACACCATTTCTGCAGATTATTGCGCAAATGAAAAAAATTTCCCCTAAAAACACTATTATTTATCCATGTCCCTAGATTTTCTATGTTTCGAATTGTTCACCCTGTTATATGCCTTTTGGAAATAAAATAAATAATTGCATTCAATCTGATATATATTTTTAAAAAATATAGGTAGTATAACTGCCGTGATTAGCTTGCTACATTGAATTATGTAGCCAACAACCAGGGTGAGCCTCATTCTTTTCTTATGATAGTTAATTTGAACTGTTGGGTGTCCATTCTGTTAGAGCCGATTTCATGATGAAAAAAATAGATTTTTTTCTTAAAATACAGACTTACAGTTTCAGGCTGTTTATTTCACTTTATGCTTGTTCTGTGATTGTAACTTTTCTTTGTGATTATACAGATATTTTTAAAGGCTTATTTGTCCACTCTGTTAACCAAAGTGATCAAAATATTTAAAATCCTTTCATAAATGAGTCATGTACTAGTTATTTACACTTCATTATACACAAATAAAATAAATGGAAACTCAATAGAAAAAAAATATGATTTGTTGGTGGAAATTATTTAAATTGATAATCTTAAGTAAAGAATTTCAGACATGATTGGTACCATTTTCGTCGGAATGACCCATATTTTTTAAATTAGAAATACAAGCGTACCCCAAACGAGAATTGTCTGCAAATGGTTGGGATTTTTAACAGATAAAGAAATACATGGTTTCCACTTTTTGCGACTTGCTTATATTGAAGCCATTTTCAATGAGATGGTCGCTCGTTGGCTACGGGTTACCACTAATCTAGAGCTTTACCCACACCCCATAGAAAAATGCGAAATGACGGGGTTGTATTTTGTTTAAGATTTCATTTAGAACAATTAATTTGACTTTTACAGCATGCGAAATAAATATCTTAGTGCGGAAAGTAAAATTCAACGTTTTATTGCACAAAATTTTACGAGTTTTATGCAATGAAATATTGTTATTCTTAATTCGTTTATAGCATGGTTTAGGTTGCTGAAGATAAAAAAGGGGTCACGTAAAATTTATTTTAAAAAGGACGAATTTTCTTTGTAATAAATATAATAATGTTGCATGAGAGAGAGAAGGAGAGCGCCATTGTTGTTGAACCTGCAATTATCTGCGGTCGCATTTCTCAAGCTGTTTATTTTGACTTGATACTTTTTATTTACGATAATAGCGCGTTTTTGTCCACTCCAAAGGGCTTTTTCTTGCTTGT
The DNA here is from genome assembly GCA_038373865.1 of Uloborus plumipes. Lineage (NCBI taxonomy): Eukaryota > Metazoa > Arthropoda > Arachnida > Araneae > Uloboridae > Uloborus > Uloborus plumipes. Next base: position 11,669 of record JAXGGA010013578.1, read on the forward strand.
TTCTTTTGGTACTGCTTTTGATCGAATTCTAAACATTTGTACAGCTTCTAAGTTGAAAAACATTTCATTAAGGATCAATGCAAATTACTGTAATTTTTTTTATTGTGCAACTTTGCTTGAATATCTATTTAGTTTTATTTCTTTTGCATCATCTGAGTCCCAATTTACGGATATATGGATATGGCACTCCACACTAGTGTAACGAGTAATTTTTAGTAGTGATGGGAGGAGGAGTACACGGTTAATTGGACTTCCGATTCGTCGGCACTCTGATGTGCTTTTAAGCACCATACTTTAAATTTTATTCTTGAGACTTGCATGGGATTTCATTACGTCCTAATTATAAGATTCTTGTGGTTAATGTATTTAACTTCTCGAGGTTAACATCTCACTTATCATATGCAACCGAAAAATAATAGTTAACTAGCTGCCAGGGCAGCTAGATTAGCTTCCTGCGGCATGCTGATGCATAACGTCCCCCCTCTCTAACTTTTACCTCATTCTGAAATTATATTATTTGATATAATTTAATGTTCATTCGATTTCAAGACATACCACGCACGTGGCCCGGCGTTGCACGGGCACTTCGTGCCCTGAAAGTAGTGAGAAAAAAATTTAAAGAAACTACTCCCCGCCAAGGCGGCTCGCTTACAGGCGCTTCACGCCTTTACTTTTTTCCTATATAAAAAAATCATTCGAATTATTGAGATGCTTCACGCCTTCAAGATGGTGAGGAAAGTTTCAGTAAGTTCAGGTCGCTCAAAGAAAAAAAGCAGACATAGATACTCAGTTTTTAATACAAGTAGATGGCTCTTCAACAAATAAATGTTTCAAAATATTACCAGTAGCTAGCGATAAAAATTCTACGTAAGTGGTCCGCTTATGAGTTTCGTGTTTGATTTAGTTAAGCCTTCATTCAAAATTCTCATTATCATTGTTATCACCGTTTCATAGCAACGACGGTTTGCAAGAATGGATTTCATATTTAATCATTTATTAGGCTTAATCGCTTTAAATTTGACTACTTATTAATTGATATCTTCGCTAATTAAAATCGTATAATTATATCAATTGAAACTAAAGAAGCTTGAAAAATTACCTATCTATCGGTACCTGGTTCGACTTTCAGTTCATTGGCGTTCAGGAGAAAGAAGCGTGACATAGAAAGATAGAAAGATAGTTAGAAAGAAAGATAGTTAGAAAGAAAGATAGTGAGAAAGATACTCAGTTTTTAATATAAGTAGATTTTCATCCTTGGTAGAGAAATCTTGGAAACGCTCCGGGCTGCGAGAGGAATGATTACTAATCCGACGAAAATAATTCTCATAAAAAACGAAACAAGATTGTAAGGAACGTTATGTATTGCGAAAAAAAGATCGCTTTGACAGTTGATTTTATCGAAGCACACGATGCTTGACTTTTTTAGACCGTAGATTGATGGATATGGCCAACTTATTGATAACTTTAGAGCTGGTCACGCATCCAAAGGGTGCTTCAAGGGGGAGTGGGGGTGGTCATATGCACCCCGCTTAAAGTGCCAAAGATAGCTTAAAGTTAGCATTTTGTGAATTTATTTTTTAAAATTGTGGTATTATAATCGTCCCCCGCTGAAGTCAGAAATGACACTTGTGACGCCTCCAAGACAAGAAACTGGACCCGCTCTTGCCCCTGTCTTGAGGCTGACTAAAGAAAGGAGCAGCGCTCTTGTTGCTTTGAGCCCACTGCAAACGAAGAGTACAGAAGCTAGTTTTATATCAAAATAGTAATTTTGGGGGAATCGTAAGATAAAATAAGAGGAATTTGCCATTGTATTTTGAAAAAAAAAAAAAAAAAAGTATTTATTCTAGAGTCTTTGTTTTGGTTCGGCAAACCTGCCATCGAGCTAGTGATTTTAGTCTTACACTTCAAGATATGTTTGTCGAAAGCTTTTCAAAGCAAAAGGTCTCAGAGGGCATATTAAAGCCTTTTCGAGTCGTATGGAAAATTTGGCGAAGACCAGTCACTTACTTCGTTTTTACGCGACAGATTTTGATGGGATAATTCATTGACGATCATTGGTTTGGTTGTGCTAACTTAAATTATTGCAATGGATGACATGAGGGTGGCGTGGATGGAATATCTTGTGCCCTTCACAAGAAGCTTGTGTCATGTTGGCGGGTGAAATAGCAATTGTAAGTTCTAAACTAGATTTCTGTTTAATAAATTGAACCTTCCTACCGCACTACCTCCATTAATCTGCATATGACTAGCTTTTCAGCATATTTGGTGGCAAACAACCAGTTCTCTGAACTTGAACTCGATGACACTGCGGGAAGAGTAATTAAATGACACTGACAGTCGTTGCGGAGTGTTATTCAACCAGCGCCCCGAGCACCCAAGCATTTTCATAATTTGGGTCTTTTCCGAAGAAATAGATTCCTAAAAGTTGGAAAAAGTAGTGAAAAGTTTGGATTATTAAAACTGGGTGAAATTTATATTTATTCTTTAAAATAGATTAGATTAATGTATCCCGCCGGAATTGTGCGATTTCAATACCGGGATATTTAGGCAGTTCTTTGTCCAAAAAAAGAAAAAAATGCTGTCATGTATCTATGAAATTGAAAATGCTTATAAATTAATATTTTCATACAAAATTAGCTACGTGGATATTAAGCCTACCCGAATTTCGTTCCAAAAGTATGTTAGAAAACTTTCTGCGTGGGTTACAGATGTGGGAGTTGCTTGACTCTTGAGATGTATTTGTCTCTGGCCTCATGTGGTGTTGGTGTCTTTCGAAGCAATTAATTGGTTTTCTTAATTCCAATAAATATAGAGGAACTTCTAAAGAGTTTTCTCGTCTATATACTGGCAGGGGCGGTGTTCGACGGTATTGACGGAGAACGTGTTCAATCCCGCTTTCTAATGAGATTCCATACTCGTTGTAAGCAGTCACAGGCTGTATTGCTGTTAGTAGGGATGCACTGATTAATCGGCCACTTTGCCGATTATTAATAATCGGCAAAATCGGGCCGATTAATCGGCTGAAAAATATGTTCCAGATATTATTCTTTAAAGTATACTTTCACTAGGAAACTATGAATAATTGTATTAATAGTAATAATAATCCTCGCAGTTGATATAAAGTTTTTTTTTAAATTAATTCTCCTACTTTTTGAATAAATATATTAGGGGGACCGGAAAGTAATGTCGTTTTCTTACGCTACACATACATTTACGCTACAATACAAACACATACATTTTTAACGAGTCTTTATTTTTAATCAATGATGTATTCCCCATCATTGTCAATAACCTTTTGCCATCTAGTGAGTAAATTTTCAATCCCTGATCGATAAAAATTAATTGGTTTTTCTGCAAAATATCTAGAGATGGCATTTTGGATATCATCCAAATTTGCAAATGTTTTGCCACTTAAAAAGTGTTGCAGCGCTCGGAATAAGTGGAAATCCGATGGTGCAACATCGGGCGAATATGGTGGATGAGGCAGCACCTCCCACCCCAATTTATTAATTTTTTCTAGAGTTCGCCTTGCGCAGTGCGGTCTTGCATTGTCATGTTGGAGAATGACGCCTTTTCGGTTGACAATCGCTGGCCACTTTTCAATTAAAGATTGATTGACTCGCTGCAATTGTTCGCTGTAGAGGTCTGCAGTAACAGTTTGTCCAGGTTTCAGTAATTCAAAATGAACAATGCCGCGAATACTCCACCAAACACACAAAAGCGCTTTTTTGGGGTGTAAACCTGGCTTAGCAGTACTCCGAGGGATTTCATTTGGAGAGAGCCACTGCCTTTTGCGTTTTGGGTTATCATACAGGACCCATTTCTCATCTCCTGTGATCAAGCGATCAAAAAACTCTTCTGTGTTGTGTCGTTGAAGCAATAAGTTGCATGTGATTGATCGGTTAGCCTTATTCTGTTCGGACAGATTATGCGGGACCCAAACACCTGCTCTGCTTACTTTCCCAATCTGCTTCAAATGTTCTTGGATGGTCGACCAAGGTTGGTTGAGACTGTTTGACAATTCCTCGATCGTCTGACACGGATTTGCTTCCACTTCCGCCCTTAACACGTCGTTGTCTAACGTTGATGGTCTTCCTGATCGATACGAGTCGGAAAGATCAAAATTACCCGATTTGAACTTGGAAAACCACCTTTGGCATTTACGAATGTCCAGTGCATTTGGATAAACATCGCAAATGTTTTCGGTAGCAACTGTTGCGTTATTTCCCTTGCGAAACTCAAAGAGCATGCAATGCCGGATGTGTACCTCTTCTGGTATTTGGCTGGCCATTTTACCCAAAATTACAAAAAAAAGTTGTAATTCAATTGTCTATAAGTAAAGAAATCACTATAACCTCACAATGTCTTTGGTACGCCTCTGAACCAAACAATGAGCTGACAAATGACAATCAAGTATTGGCATGAGCAGAAACGACATTACTTTCCGGTCCACCTAATATTACATAGACAATGATGCAACATTTTTCATGTGGCGATAGTTTTCTCCTTAGCACAGTGCTTTCAGATAACCTCTTATTTTCAAAGAATAAAAGTACGGAATTAAATTGCTACTAATTACTAAAATATATGAATTCAAAGTACTCCTAAATTGGAGTGTTCACCACACACCCCCCCTCCTTTTTTTTATAAATTTTTATTTCCAATTAACATAACTAACAATGTGTTAATAATATTGTAAGGATCTCAGGGTGCTGGCGGCACAGGAGCTGAAGCCGCTCTGAGAGAAATCTGTAAATTATTGTAACGAACTTTGGCAACAAGACTGGAAAGAGGTGTGTTGGGTGTGGCCTGGAAAGGTGGAGTGGCGGCTAGAAGAGCTTGATGTGGTTTTTTAGAAAGTGCGTGTTTTTTAGCTTGATTGTGTATGTTTTATAAAGTTGGTGTTTTAATTAAATGTTATTTTTAAATGATGATGAGCAGTTCTGTGTTTATAAAAGACAAGATAACTTCGAAAGGAAGTTTAGTGGCGCAGTCGCAAGGATTTTAACTCGGCCGAAGGGCGAACCACGTCGGTGAAGGAAGATGCATGCTGATGGAATACGCTGGTTATAGTTCAGAATGATTAAAGGTGCAGCTTCCCCAATGATACAGTGAGTGTGTTTTACTGTTTGAATATATTACTTTGATTTGCCGGTTTGAGGAATCGAGTGCAATTGTGCCATAGTTACGACACGCAGAAATTTTTCTTCGCAAGGGTATCTGGTTGGGGGATTGAGTTATATTTTCAACGAAGGATATGGCGTACTTAGGCAGAGCGAGGAAAGAGGACTTGCAGTGCCTGGCAGTCGAATTAGGGGAAGAAATTGCACCCGAGATGAGAATCGTAGATCTAAAAAACCTGATTACGAGTAGTAAAAACTACGAGGAGGAGTTCGTAAGAGGAATGTTAGAATCTATCATGAGTACGAGGGTAGAAAAGACGGCAATGGAGAGGGAAAAGATGAATGTCGAACTAGAGAAGCTGAAGTTAGAGAGAACCAGCACAGAGGATCTGTTAAATGTTAGCCAAACGCCTGATGCTAACTATGGATTTTTGATTGCGAAATTGATGCCGAGATTTAGTCCAAAAGAGGATGACATTGTATTGTACTTAGCAATATTCGAGCGTCAGGCTAAGAGAATCCGGGTAGACCAAAGGCACTGGATATCTAGTTTGCTATCCCTGTTGCCATCGGATATCGTTCAGACCTTAGCTCGTGAATCAGAAGAAAACTTTGAAAATTATGAATACATGAAGAGTATACTACTTCGGAAATTCAGATTGAGCCCGGAAAGTTTTCGTAGAAAGTTTGTCCAACATCAGCGCAGCCCCGGTAAAACTTGGAGGGAAGTCGTTTTTGAACTTGTCAATTTCTTCGAGGAATGGATCAACGGGTTGGGAATAAAAGATTTTGAAGCGTTGAAAAAGTTAATTATTACAGATCAAATTAAAAAAATGGTTCCGAGTGAGATACGAGAACATTTCGTAGACGAGTGGTCAAAAATGGTAATTCCCACCCAGTTAGCAGATAAATTGGACTCTTACGAGAGTGCACGCGAAAGTTGCAGAAGTTCGTACAGAGGTTACGAAGAAGATTCTACGAACGACTACAGACAGGCTTTTCCCCCTTCAAATAGGAAAACCACAGGCTTTCGTCAAGAAGTTAACAGACAAGCAGTGCCTAGTAATACTGGGACAGGTGCAGTCAAGTCGAACCACAACTACGGGATGACTTGCTTTTCGTGTGGTAAGGTAGGACATCGGGCTTCAGCATGTTTGGGAAATAATAGTGCTCCGAATGCACGAACACAAAGTGCACAGACTAATGTCATGGAAGCGGGGACGAACGATTGTACTTATGATTCCTCATCGGTATTAACAGTGAAAATAACTAACCCAACGTTGGATGACGGAAAACGTATAGGAAATTTTGAGAAATTAAAAAAGCTCTACATCACATGTGGTAATAAAACCTTGGAGGGAGTCGTCGATTCTGGAGCCCAGATTTCGGTGATACGGGCGGATCTGGTGGAGGAAATACTTAGCGAAAGTAATGAAATGGTAGAAATTGTTTCCGCATTTGGCGAAAGGGAGATCGCTCCCCTAAAGTTAATACAAATGGGGTTTGGTGGAAAGCAAGAAGATATCCCTGTAATATGCGCAGTGTCGAAGAAACTGGTTAATGATCTGTTGATATGCCCCACAGCTTACAGATTGTTAAGTGAGAAAGTGACTTCGCTAACCAAGCCTGAATACTTAGCAAGAGATTCAGGTGCAAATCAATATTTCCGGTGTTCTACAAAGGATTACAGCTATCACTCATATAGAAGACGACACCTACGGACTTCTAAAAAACAATGTGTTTATATTGCAAATATACCATATGACTGTAAATGGACTTCCATAAAGGACTTAATTCGAATGAAAGTCGGTGATGTATGTTATGTTAAGATCTTTAGGGATAGTTTTGGGAGGTCCAGAGGATGTGGAGTGATCGAATTCAGAGAAGAAGCATCTGTACAGAAAGCGGTAGATCGGCTGCATGGATATGAGTTTAATTCACGCCAACTTCTTGTGAAGAGGAACTGGTAATGCAGATGGGTGTATAGTAGGTATGCGTGATCATGACCTTGTAATTCGGTTTAGTAGAGTTTGTGTACTTTCTTTTAAATGTTGTGGATTTTGTGTTAAAATAATCTCTGTGGATTTGAAATTGTCAAGGAGTTTGCACTGCTGCTGATTTGAGGTTGTGTGTATAGTGTGTAACAAGCTTCATTGTGACTTGGTCAACAATGAGCTCCTAAAAGGGGGAGCTGTAAGGATCTCAGGGTGCTGGCGGCACAGGAGCTGAAGCCGCTTTGAGAGAAATCTGTAAATTATTGTAACGAACTTTGGCAACAAGACTGGAAAGAGGTGTGTTGGGTGTGGCCTGGAAAGGTGGAGTGGCGGCTAGAAGAGCTTGATGTGGTTTTTTAGAAAGTGCGTGTTTTTTAGCTTGATTGTGTATGTTTTATAAAGTTGGTGTTTTAATTAAATGTTATTTTTAAATGATGATGAGCAGTTCTGTGTTTATAAAAGACAAGATAACTTCGAAAGGAAGTTTAGTAATATTATTGACACTAATATGAAAATTGGTGCTGAGAAATTTGGTAAAATATTGAAATTATTTTGTGAAAACTGGGAAAATAGAAATAAAAATCTTCTCCCAGAAATAAATTACTTATTATTTCTAAATTTGGAATTGTTAAGAGATAAAAAAAGTGATGGTAAAATTGGTAGTAGAAAAACAATTATCCTTATAATTTATCGGCCGATTATCAACAGCCGATTAATTGGTAATCGGCCAATTTGCGTATCGGTGCATCCCTAGCTGTTAGGACAGGGGATCGTTCTGAACTTCGATTCTGTTGCATGTCACTAAATCCAAGGAATTGGGAACAATTGAAAATATTTTTAGATACTTGATTGAAAAGTTAACAAGTATCCATAATTATAAAAACGGCAAGTACTGTTTGCCCTTGGTTGCTATAGGGTTGGCAAACCTACAGCTAAAACGAGTCTATTTAAATGAGGAGAGAAGTAAAAAAAAAGATAAGGGGGGGGGGTTGCTTTTCAGTTATTTCAATGTGACTTTGCTTAATTAAGAGGCTAACACATCCTGAGAACTAATAGATGCTTCCGTTTTCAGCTGTAGCTGTAAACCAGAAGTTCGCCTTTCTATTTTATCGGTTGCCACTGTTACACATTTTCTGCATTATAATGTCTTTTTTTTTCAATTAGTTACCTGTTTGAAATTACAATGTGTGTGTGTGTGTGTGTGTGCTTATACGATTATGACTGAATCATTATTTTGTGGTGAAGGCATGATATAAAGACAATTGTGGCACGTAGGTAGGGCCGACTGGAAACTCAAGCAAGGAGCTTTCCTTACAGCGTAGTGGCCTTTTGGGCAACAAGGACGTTTAGAAGACTAATATTTTTGTTTTTGAGAGATTTGCCAGCACAACTACTCATAAAACTATTTCAAAAATGTTTTCTAATAATAAAAAATAAAACAAAAATAAAAAATAAATACAGAAAACATGCAAGCATATTTTTAAGACTTTTCAAATTGGGGATAAAAATTGTCAATGTTTAAATTTTGATATTTGTTGCGTCCACAAGTACTATTTTTCGGACTTAGCATCAATATGCTTAGTTCGAAGTCGTAATGGTCTCATTTAGCGAAATTGGCAGCGGCTCTCAGACATATCAGCATCGTCGAATATCCCGAGGTTAAGAGGGAATCCATCATCTGGAGTCGTTGACGAGGGCAATGACACAATCATCGGCGGTGGCAAAATTCCCTGCGTACATTTTCCCATTCTTGGCCCGCGGAAAAGAAGATTCGGAATATGCAGAAATGATTAGTTCTGGGTGCTTGGGCCTGGTTGGGCTTCGATAGATTGATGGGGTGGGAGACTCAGCGTGCGAGTCTTCAGAGCTCGGGAGTTATTTTCGGAGATGGAAGCATTCCCTTTAATATTGTGATCAGTTGGGTCCATCGGTTCATGTCTAACATTTGACGAACAAGTGATTTGATTTATTACTTTGATGGTAAAACAGTAACAGTGATCTTCAAACTTTGTCGACCTACGGAGCTGGTTCATATTGAATAAATTAATTGGTAAATATTTGATAAAATGTGTCGAAATCTAAAACGTCATGCTACAAAAGTATGCCTATTTTTATTCCTTAATGTGCAAATCAATTTAGTTTTTGTTTTTGCTTTTTAGTTATGTCGGGATTAATTCAGACACAAACAAGGTCCGCTTCGCGGTCATTTCACAACATTCCGCATTTTAAAATAATTTTTTTCACAGAATTGCATTTCTGAAATCACCTCTTTCGTAACTATTAAACAAACTCGCTTGTAAACAAAAAACATCTGTAAATATATGCTTTCCACTATGATTATTCGCCGTTATTTTTTAAACTTCAGCGCGAAAGTTGCAATTCCCGTAAAGGCTTTCCGGCCAGATAGTTTTTAGGAAAAGTAAATAGAAGAATGTAATAGTCTAAATCTTGCTATGGAGTGGTAGATTTGTCTGACGTCATTCCAAATTATGGAACGTTCAGTTATTGCGAATTGTTATTTATTTAGTGTTGTGGCTCTTCTCTAGGTAAGAATTTAAGGAATTTTGTCGGCAGGAATTCCTCAATTTCTCCCCTTGTGTGAAATTAACCTTTTAATCGCAAAACAAGATGTTTTTTTTTCTGGAAGATCTCAGCCTGTTTGAACGGATTAAGATTTTTTGTCACTCGATTGAATATTTAATTTATCTTTTCTGGGAATCTTCTAGTTTGAATTTTCTAACTGCAAATTTCTCTTGAAGTTAACTTTTGAAAGAATTTCAACGAACTTCAAAAAAATTGAAATAAAATAGTATTTTGGTCCCCATTTTTATCTTTTATGTTAAGTTTCTCAAAATTGGGTTCGTGTGCACCCGAGCCAGCCATCGATTACCCAAATTTAAGGTCACTTCCCGTCTCTGAGACGTCTACTACTATGAATATATTACCTAAGGTTGCTCCTGTCTTCAGATATAATTTGTCTCTTTCTCAACTTCCCTTGGGCTCTTTCTAACCCTATATCGAACTGTGACTTGACTTTAAAAAAAAAAAAAAAAAGAGAAGCGAGTATCAACGCTGTCTTTGTGACAGCTCCCTCCGACATAGATTGATCGATGGTGGTCGGTTGTTTTGCTATCGCTCGATTCGATGTTTCGAACCTGGCTGGAAGAAGTGGTTCTTGTCGTTCCCCTTGATGCCGCATTGTAATTATAACCTTATCCATCTTTCGTTTGAACAGAAAAAAAAGGCTAATTTTTGATGCTTGCGATTTGTCCCCTCAAATCTTTTGCCGCTGTAGCATTTCAATGAATATGCAATTTAGATGATGATTACTACTTCGGCTCCATGTCTTATAATTCAAATGTGGCGAATAATTAGCTTTTGAAACTATGAACTTAAGTTACTTTTTTAGAACAGTATGTGTAGTTCAAAACGTTTAAGGTAGCTTGTCAGGTGACAACCCGTCGAATAAGCGAATTAGAATAGAATAGACTTTTAAAATTTACATACATTTTGAGAAAATCTCCATTTTCCCGTGATACTGCTATTGTTGAGATCTATATTTGCTCTCATTTTTACACATTGAGTGATTTTACGCCATGGAAAAACTACACAATCTAAAAATGACAATTTTCTGTAACCGTTTGCTAAGCAACACTTTTTTTCGTTTACCTCATAACCTAATGTCATGTTAAATTTGATTCGTAAGTTTAGTCTACCGGTTCAATTGCAAATTGTAGTTTGATGAGGGCAAATCTCAAAGGAAGTATTGTTATTGTAAAACTACTCCCTGTTGGAATCACGAGAATTGTTCCTCTGGTGCGATGATTCATTGTCAGTCATGTTGGTCCAATTGTGCCATTTTACCAATCTTCAAAATGCCTTCAATAGTTCTCTAACTTTACTAAAATTCATCGGCGGGACGAATAATCATATCACATGAAGATCAAGCAAAAACCCGTTTCATTTTGGTGACTGGTAAGCAACCGTGTGCTTTCTCTATCAGATGACTCTTTTTGCCCATAATAAGGTAAAGAATGCCGCCCAGCGCAAGTGAAAATGTTGAAAAAAAAATAACTTCCTGCATTAGCCCATCGTCCTAGTCAACAGGCAGCACTTCCGGAAGTTGTCTTCAAAGAATTGCATAGTATGCTTTTCGTAATTCGACCGCAATCTTTGACCATGGGAGCGCACAGAAATTGCTTGTCCACGGGCTGTATCAGAAAATACGGCAGCAAAGACAAAATACATGTTTTTCTGCAGATGATTTCCCTCCCCTCACTCGCCTATGCTACATGCTCATACATGTCAGCATGTAGTGTTTTCATCAGTGATTTTATGAAAGAAGAATCATTTACAGTGAACTCTCACTTATACACCGCCTCATTTATGCGCCTTTTACACTTATACGACGATTTTAAATGGTCCCAGCACATTCCATAGCAAAATAATGATAGCATCATTCGTTTATGCGTCGTTCGAAAGACAAATATTTCACTTATGCGCCGAATTTTCCCTAAAAATATAATTTATTTTCTTTAAAAAATAAGCATCTTTCTTCACTTTCCTCTTTAATCTTTCGCCTTCATTGCTCGGAAGGTTACAATTATCAATTATGGATCGTTTTAAAGAGAAAATTTCGTAATTAGATATGGTACAATTTTTGTTTTCTCATTATCATTGTAGTTACGTTACAGTCATTGCCAAACCGTAGTAATATGTCCCTTTTCTATAGAAACATTCTTATTCATTCTCTCATTAGAACCTTTGTTGCGTTTTAGTCCTTTAAATAGGCTTGTTCACTTATACGTCTCTCTCACTTATGCGCCTTTTTCTGTTGGTCGCTGGGGCCGGCGCATAAGTGAGAGTTCACTGTATTTTTTAGTAATCAAAATAATTTTCTGCGAGTTTTATTGTGTCGTTTTTTTTTTAATTTTCGCAACGAAAGCACATGTGAGGATTGTTCGAGGCTATGGGTTTTGGTGCGTTTAAAAGGTGTAAAGGAAGAGCCTTCGATTAACAACCCTGTCCTGCAATGGTGTAGTTATGTCTCTGTTATGGTGGATGCAAATCTAATAGTAAATAATAAATGTGCCGACCGACATGACTTTGCAGTTCATGTGCATGAAAAAACCCCTTCAGCTTATTTTAATACTCAGTTTGACCAAAAAAACCTCACACACAAGGGTATATTTAGTGTCAAAAAGTGGCGCAAAAGTTCGTCCAGCTGCCTTGATGGATGTGTCTGATGTTTTATATTTGATTCGTCGAAACGATTTTCCGGCCGTGTCATTTGCATTACAATTATTCCACGATAAATCATTCTGCATGGGATTGCTCAGAGAAATATTATAAGGAGGTCGGTTGTCAGTTACTGACTTGTCCCGATGGCGTCTTTACCTCGCTATTCTCGGGAAGACTATTTTGCGAATAATCATTGTGAGAAATGTCATGATAAAACTGCTAGATCATCACAATTGTGTTAGATAATATTCTAAAGCAGGGGGTGTTTATTCAACCTCTTACACTTTGGTAGACTCTTTGAGGTTTACCGTTTGCTTGAAAGAATCTTTCTATCAAAGAGGCAAAAAATAGGCTGTCAGAGCTTAATTCCAAACAAAATTTATTTCATCGTTTTTTTTTTCTTCAACAAAAGAGATAATTTGACGTTTTAACAAGACAATGAATGGTAAAATAGCTATTGGCCTTTTGTTGTTGTTTTCCAAAAAGTGTACTGTAAATTCCAAACAAGAGCAACATTGTTTTGAATTTTAGTAAATTGATGAAAAGATTTCTTTTGATGACTTCGCTGTGTCTGTTTTTAGTTTAACTTCACATGAGCCAAAAAACAGGTTATAATACGTGTATTAAATGTAAAGAGTATTAAATGGCGATGTAATTGATTTACGATTTAAACAATTGAAGGGTCAGGGGGAAAAACCACGGTAGTCACATTTGATTCATTTTGAGAAAAACGAAATTTTAACTTTACGAACTCATAAACTTCCCCAGTATACTTGTTCTAAAATGACAATAATACATGGACTACAGTGTTTTTTCACGAATATTGCATATACTAAACGAAATTACACTTATTTTTCTAACAGGTGGTAGCATCAGTTTAAATTCAACAAAAAGTGGACTACCGTGGTCTTTCCCCCTGACCCTTCAATTATTGTTACTACTTTGTTTTTGCTAGTATTAAGATTCTGCAATTTCTGCAGCATGGGAAAACTAGTTTATAAAAAAAAAATTCTTCGATAATTTATGAAATAAATTTTGAACATGTAGGGGAAGGGTGGGCACAGTGGCCACTGCGGGCAAAGTGGCCACTTGAAGTTTTCCTCCCTATATAGTGCTGCAGCTTAGCAGCAATAGACTCAACTACTCGCCCGGCAGCCGTTGTTGTTGTGTTATAGTTTATATGCCGCTCAGACGCAAACTCACGGAGATATCGCAAATTTTTCGCTTTTTCGACCCTCTGATGTTAGATAAGTGCATCACATGTTTCGCTTTAGTTTATTGTAGGACTAGGTAAAGTAAATTTTACATCAATGGTGCAAAACACCATGTTTCTACCTTTGAATTCACATATCTCAACAGTAGATACAACAACGGGTTGTACATGAAATATTGTTCTTTTGAAAATGGCGCGCTAGAGGGCAAAATGGCCACAGCCGAGGTCACTTCGATTGTTCGATTCGAAACGTCGATTGTTTTTTCTGTGGTGATTGTTACTCGAAATTTAAGGACAACGAAGGTTGGATTAGATGTTCTGGGTGCCTCAAATGGGCTCACGAAGCCTGCACAGGAGCCGAAGAGGAGGACGATGAGTTTATTTGTGATTTATGTAAATACCAGTGATTTCATAACTTCACATACTGGTAAATCCCTACTTTAGGGTCCGGGTTTGGCGATTTTTTTCAGACTGTAGCTTGAGGTTGCAATCATTTAGCTTAAAATCGCCAAACAATTCAATCATCCAATTAAAATCACCAATTAATCCAATCATCCAATGGTTACCAGATTTAATAATTTATCGCCGGACCTTAAACTAGGTTTCACCCCACATACTTTTAGTAATGCCTATTTTTGTTTAAAACCCTAATACAATTGTTCTGAGCTCTGAAACTAAATACGTTTCATTTTTTCCATACTATCTAAATCTATTTAGGCTTGACAGCTTTTGGTAAAGTTAAAATTTTGTACAAATAAAGTTTAAAAATCTGGTTGTTTATATTTTTTAATCAGGCCTAAGTAACCATACTAAATGTTGAAGGGATTTATAAAATGTTTTAATATAGTTTAGGGGTGGAAAAAAATTGATGTTCCTTAGGGTGGCCGCTATGCCCAACCTTCCCCTACCCTAATATTTTTAAAGAGTTTAGAAATATAACTTTTTGCTGACTAACTTTGCTTCTAAAATAATTGGATATATTTTAAACTTAGAAAAACTTCATTCGAGGTCGACGAACTGTGATTCAGTGAAATCTGATCATTAATGCAAAATTGAATGCCGCCCACTCACCGCTGCTGCGCCCAGCTCGCTTGTTCCTAATTATAATGAACTTGTAGAAATTGAGAAGCTTGAGGTGACAACGTAACTAACTTAAGAATGCGGCTGTTCATGCATTCCCTTTGTTTGCTCTCATGTAATTCTATCCGAAGCTTCCCATTGTTCCAATTAAGGCGTCTTTTGATTACGGGGGTTCTGTTACATCCGGATGTTGGCGAGTTTTCTCCCATGATATTCTACCAAGGATGCAATAGTTCCGAAGTGCCATTCTATTGCGTTCCTGTGATGTTGCTCTAGTTTTAATTTTAATTTTAACCAATAAGCATTCTTCTTCTCCTCTCTCTCTCTTTTTAATATATAAGACTATTCAAATACATATCGCTTAGCCGGTAAATCATTTTCTGGGTTTCACGTTTGCAGGTAATAAATATTATAACCATTTAAATGAATTTTCAATCTGTTTATATATTAATGTTATTCAGTTACTCAAGGGCCTCTTTGAACTTTTTACTTGTGTTTGTAAAAATAGTGCAACTTTGACCAAAAAAAAAAAAGAATTTTTATCAACAGCATGGCATTCTAATAGTTCGATTTTTTTTTCCTGCGAAGAATATTGCAACCATAGAACGAGGGATTTATAGAGAGAACACATGTTTCAAAGGTTACCCAAAATGTCCGTATCCAACCAAGAAAGCATTTTCAGAGAAACGAGCCTTAGCTTCTGAAGGTACAGATGAAGCTCTAATTTCGGATCTTCATTTCCTTTCCTACTTCTTGGATGGTATTTGTTCATCTGAACTTTCGATTTTCTTAATCCCTTTCACACGCTTGGATGAGTGCGTCCTTTCCTTTTGAATCTGCCCGTGATCTGCCCCTTCCTTTTCTTTTATAAAGCTCGATCTTCATTTGAGGCTCTTGAAGAACACAGAACTCGTGTTCTCTTTTGAAATGGAAATTGGCTTCGCTTTAAAGCGAGAACCATGGATCTAGAAGAATACCAGAAATCTTTGTTCGTTTGGCTTTGTGACTTGTCTTTTTGTTTCACTGTGCATCTGTTGATCAGTGGATTTTAAAAAGCCTTTCAGGTGCTCTTTTTCGCTATCGTTCTAATGAAATAATTTTTAGGAAGGCCTTCAATGGAAAAATTTGTGTTTTCTTGATACAAGATTTCCTTGACTATTTTCTCGCATAATGAGGTGCGGCTGTAACGAGGTGGAAGTTGTCATTATGCTGTGTATGCTTGCAAAATTATTTTGCCAGCTCTATGTGGTTTTTTATTTTAAATACATTTTGTTAATTGGAAATACTTGCCAACTCTTTGCATTTCAAGTACTCAAGTAATAAAAATAATTTGGCGTTTCTCTTTGTTAAGTGAGGATTATAAATGCCAACTGATGATCGAGGCAAAGATGGTGCTTTTCTTTTCTGCCAGAAAGGACGGTGAACACTATGGTTTCTCCACTGCATTTTATTTTCATCACGATTTGAAGCGCTTAGTAGCAAAGGGGTGTAAGTGTCAAAATCAAAAATTTCATTGAATGGCAAAGGGTTAATGATGTTTCTACTCCTTAGCGCACTGTGTGCAAAAGAGTAGAAAGTGTCTCATTTCATTAGTAGTCCTCTCTTCAGATCATGCCTGTCTCCTTCCATTTTTCGACACGCTTAGCAAAATTATACATAGAAACAGGGACGTTTTTCCCCGGGGGGGGGGGGCAAAGGGTAAAAACATGATACAATTTCACCAGAAAACAGCAAAAACCACGCCCACTTACATGTAAATACATTGATTTCTCAAAGTCGGGGGGGGGGGGAATTGACCCTCCTTGCCCCCCCCCCCCTAAATGACGGGCCTGCATAAGAACTAATTTCAGTCTTTTTTTTCCCATTTCGGACCCTTTTTTTATCCCGGCTTTTTTATTGCTGTACCCTCTGACGCAGCACTTCTATATGAGGACATGCTTGTCCCGTACTCAGTACAATTAGTCTCTTGCAGCTACTATACATGTTCATTAAAACCAACCACTTTACAGCATTCGGAATTCTGTGCTGTACAACCTTTCCCCCGCTCATTACAATTATTAAAACTAAATATTCCTGGATGGGGTCGGAGCTTCATTGTTGTTTTACTCCTTTTAAAAGCCATTAAAAAATCATCAGAGCCAGTCAAACAAAACGTTTTCATTCTCTTTTGTATTCTCAGTGCGTAACATTGTGTGAAAGCTCGCAAATCATTCCCGGTCAGTTTCGTCTCGGATCAGGGGTTCGCCGGACCCGGGAGTTGAGAGAGAAGTAGGTCGTCTGCAAAAAGATCCGAGTTCCAGCGACGGTTTTGGTCAAAGGTTTCATTCTTTTACAATAGCTTTCAGAAGGCTCGGGATTCATATTGCTCGCGTTGCTTAGCTTTGGTTCACGGCGCGGCGTGTTGAGTTTTAGTGGGGGTATCGGTATTTCGAAGTAAATGCGGGGACTTAATTTTTGTTTGCTTGTTGATGTAGATGAGAGAATGGGAAGAGGCAGGAAAACAAAAACGAAAAGAGAAAGGAGAAAAAATTCCAAGAAGCCTTATTATTAACGAAATTGTGCAAACTGACCCCCCCCCCCCTTTCTCGAAGGTAGTAATTTTACACTGCAGGTTTATGATTTGCCGTGGGGCATCCTACTACTTCATTTCACTTAGTACGTAGTTTTATACGGGTTTCTATCATAGTATTGTTTTGTATGGAGCAGCATGGAAAGAGCTGCTTTTCTAGCGAACAACAGCAAATTCAGACCAATGATTTGCTAAAGATTGGCTTTGGACTCTATTGCTCGGTGTTCCGGATTTGAAATTTCATGTTAGTTTAGACTAACATATTTTTGAAATCACGTGTATTTTACGAATAGTTTTCTCGAGACAGATTTTATGCAAACATTTTACCAAGAACCATTTGTTTTCATTGTATGTATCATTGTCTTTGTCTTGCTTTAAAATGTAAGTGAGCTATTTTACATGTTAGTTTGTTACCTCCTCCGCATCGGAGTTCCAGCCCTGCGTCAACATCCATTCCAACTTTTACTACTGTTTATCGATTCTAGGAAGAGTATCTAAAACGGTGTAAGTGAATGTGCAACCTTGACATATCGCCATGCCGGGGTTTTCGAGCGTGGGGTATACAGTGCCAAGCCCATTCTACGTTTTAGGAAGTGGAATTGTGTAAAACTTCACGCGGAGGTCTTTGCACAGTGTCTTTTGTTTTCGTGGGTTTATCTATAAAGCTGAATGTCTGGGCTGGAGGAAGAACACATAGGCAAAGGAGTTTCAGAAAGATGTTTTCTTAAACTCTCTGAAGAGAGCCTTCGGCAATCTTTTTTTTTTTCTTCTCATTTTTTTCTGTTCTTCCATCATTATGTTTGTAGCTGTTAGCTGACTTCATCTGTTGCAAGTCGAAGATCTAGTTTAGCCTTGATTCAAGGTAAAAATAGAAGCATTCATAACTTATTCTTGTTGATACAGAAAAGAGTGTGTTTGAAGACTGCTTAGTTTTATTATTATTATTATTATTATTCGTGAATTGCCTTGACGACCACCTTGATCGCCAATAGTGGAATTTCACCAAGTCTCGTTTACTAAAAATGAACCCTTCACCCCTTCACGAAACTGATGACAAGCAAAATTGAGAGTCTGAAAAATTATCATTTAATTTCAAATAGTTGTTTTGAATTCCCAATTTTCTTTATTACATGTTATTTTATATTATGTATAAGTTACGTCGAAAATCGATTATTTGAATAGCGATCATCCAAAAAATCGTTTTACCGAAAGCGTTCCAGTTGGCCAAATTAAGTTAGCTGCAAGACCTGCGAAAATACCTTCCCTTTCGTAACCTGAAGCAGAAGAAAAATTTGGATTTCTTTTTCGGAACTAAGTGGTCGGTTTTAAGTCAACGTTTTTTCTCTCTCTCGATGCTCAAACACAGAGGCAACTATCTCACAAGGGTGTAATTTTAGGAATTGTTTGAAAAGTAATGTGCGTTGGGAACAAGTCATTCTTCGGTATTGTCACTAAATTCAACGAACAACGGTTGTAGTCTGTGGGCCAAGTGCAAGTATCGTTCAGGTTCGTTTACCAATCTTAGGGACTACGAGAACTTGCTTGAAATCTATTAATTTTGATGTACTCAATCGAAAAATCCAATGTTCCCAAGCGGAACTTGTCTCATTAAGTTTTAATTAGTAATTGAAACACGAACTCTTTTCCTTGGCCTGGTCACTCTTTCACTGGAGACGTCCCTAGGTGGCGCTATTGCACAAAATATTTGCAATCTAAAATTTAAATAAACAGTTTTTCAACCATAATTTTACTTTTTTACTCGATTTTACATTTCAAAATATATTAATACGTTTAGAATCACTCACTTTTTTCGCTGTGTGACTTAATATAAAATCAAAATCGAACATTGTATCAATCCGCCAGGCGTTTCAGATATTCTCATTCTTTATTTTTGATCAAAGAGCACCAGTTCGCGCGGTTTCGTTTCGCGTCGCTGTCTTTTATGGCTTGATATCCCCTTTTGGCGATGTTTCACAAAGAGCAACTTTTAGTGGAACGACATTGTTGTATACCGTATTTTTTGCCGTATAAGACGCACCGTCTTATACGGCATAAATTTAAGATTAATTAAAATTGGGGGATTTAATTTAAAATTGGATGTGTCTTACACGCCGAAAAATATGGTAATATTGCGTTTTTTACGCTGCTATTTTGAATAACGTTTGATTTTTCGAAATTTTAATTAAATCTTATAAAATTGAGTGTTTATTGTTTTTGCTACCTAACTTGCAGTCGTGAAAGGAGTTAGTGTAGGAGATATAGAGATTAAATAAGAACCAGTTTAGACATTTTTTGTTGCTGCTTTATTTCTAGAACATAAATTAACTATTACTGTTTTTCAGAAAACCAATACTTATAAAATCACAGGCCCGTCATTTGGGGGAGGGGGGGGGAGTCAATTCCTCTTCTTCCCGGCTTTGAAAAATCAATTTACATGTAAGCGGGCGTGGTTTTTGTCATTTCTGGTGCAATTTACATTGTGTATGCAGTGTTTGCCCCCCGCTCCCCTGGAAAAATTTGAAATAGCTTGTGTAAATACATATAGGATATATAAGCAAGGGCGGATACAAGGGAGTGGCGATGGGGGCGATCGCCCCTCCCTTGAGGGACTCTTCCACAGCGGTTCTTAGATTTTGAAGTTCAAAAAAGGCAGTTTTAGTTGATTTTTGATGATATTAAGAGAAAAGGTGAGGATTCGGAGCTCTGATTTGGAAATTTTTCGAAATGGAAGACCAAAACATTTGTAACCAACATGTGTTAACAAGGGTGCATGGAGAAGAAAATGGGCAAGTAAGAAAAAAAATCAATCCCTCCTCCCTTGGAACATTTCTGGATCCGCCCTGGTATATAAGGGACTGATTTGTTACCACGAATAAGTAAGTTTTGAACGACGTCAATCATCGCCAAATATGATTCGTGACTTTTTTCCGTCAATTTTGAGCTTTTAAAAGTAATGCATATTGTATGATGTGCTTTAATAAATGTAATTTAAAATTTTAAATGAAACCATTAAGATCATGACAGGACCTATACCTATAGTCTGTGGGCCAAGCACCGATATCGTTCAAGTTGGTTTACCAATTTTAGGGACTACGGGAACTTGCTTGAAATCAACTAATAGTGATGTACTCAATCGAAAAATCCAATGTTCCCAAGCAGACCTTGTCTCATTAAGTTTTAATTAGTAAGTAAAATAGGGACTTTATTCCTTAGCCTGTTGGCTCATTCACAACAAAAATTGTCTCTAGGTGGCGCTGTTGCACAAAATATTTGCAATTTAAAATTTCAATAAACAGGTTTTCCACCTAGTTTTTCTTTTTCATACGATTTTATGTTGCAAAGTATATTAATAAGTCATAATATACTTACTTCACGTCTTTTGTGATTCAGTTACTAAGAAAATCACAAAAATGTATCAATCCACATTTCCGCTTGTTCTTAATCTTGTTGTTTTGTTAATGGTACTATATAATCCAGTCAATGAATACATTATAGAATGCATGGAATATGCGAGAGTATTTGACTACAGAATATTGTTAGGGGTAGTTTGTTCGTTAATATACAGAAAGTCCCCGACCCTGGGGGGTGAGCTAAAGGTGGGGGGGGGGGGGGGAGCAAATTTTGGGTTTCTCGAAAAATCGCGGAAATGGTGGGAAAAATTGGTTTAAATAAAAATTCAAGCTAAACAAACTTCGTATAACAGTGTTTCTACACATACTTGTCGAATTTTCAATAATTTTCCAGATGTATATTGTGAAAAAGCGAGAAATTTCGAAAAAACTCTCTATTTTTGTCAAGCAACGTTGAATGGTTCTATTTTAAAAAGGGAGACAGCTTGATTACGAAAATACACGATAGCAGCATTTCCACGCACTCCGATATTATTTTATTTTTATAGAAATGATAAGGAAGAGAAAAAAAAAACACCAACACAAATCAACACCTCAAATATACGAATGTAACGAAAAACAAAACAAAACAAAGAAAAATCCCTTCTCATTCCTTATCTCTCTTATCACAATCACCCCGTTTCATAAAATCTGTTGAGACCTGACGCATGCGCGAATTCGAGGAAGGTCGCCGAAAAGAATATCAAACAGTATCTATATATCCATCTATATGTACATATAAATATATAGGCAGAGGCAGACACATATATATGATATTTAACGTAATTGTCCGCCCCTAGAATTCCATTTTCGCATATTTTGCCATCTATCTTTAATGGCCTGTAAAAAACTAATGAGACAATATTTTTTCGGGAACATTGTGTTTTTTTCATCTGTAGACTCTAAGGATTCAGAAAAATATCACATTTTGTAGTCCCCGAAGTTGGCAAACGAAACCATGTTTCTAAGCATCTTTTCTGCCTTCGGCCCACAGACTATTGAAAACGGCAATGTTAAAAAGAAAGAATCTGTTTTAAAGGTGCACCCGCGCAAAAATAAAGAAATAAATAAAAAAAAAAAAAAAAAATCAAGAACATGGCTTTTGCCATCTTTTTCACGATATAACCCCGCTCGTCGCTAAAGTTCGACGGCGACAGGTTGTAGCTACATTACACACCGTATAGAAATTGAGTAAAAATTGAAGTAGTTTTTCAAGGATTCCAAATATATGTCATAAGAATTTCTTGTCGAGATTTTTTTGTATCCTTACCTTTTTCTCCAACAATTTGAGACAGTTCGTATTTTCAGCTTCTGAGCTGGCAATTGTTCTAACATTACGTACTATTTTTTGCCTTGTTAAATCGCCTTTCATGCGACTGTTTGAAAGAATAACATCATTTTTGTCCGCTAATGAAATAGGATTACGAACGAGAGGATTTTAGCGCAAATTACTTAGCGTCTTCCAAGTGAGTGTTTGCAGGGGAGAGGACTCAAAAATGGTAATCCGATTTTCCGGGGTCGAGGATCCCATTCTTTCGGCGACACTATTTAAATTGCGCCACTTGTTGAATCAGCTCTTCATTGTTTGTGCTGTCCGCGCGGGAGTGTCGTACGCCCACTCGGAAAGCCTCTTTTAGGCACGAATTGATTTACAAAATGCACGTCGCATGCTCTCCGAACTGGACCCGTAACCACTTGACGTGACCCGCGCAGTTCCTGGTTCCCGCCATCGGTGAATGTCGTCGCAATATTTTTTTGAGATCTTGGAAAGAAAAACCGACGTCTAGTTTCTTTGCTGACAGTTCAATGAACTAAACCACACAACATTTAAATTAGCATTATTTCAGTCGGTATATTTTGGAATATGTCAGACTTGGTGAAACAAATGCAAAAATGAGCTTTGTTTGATTCTTGTTGTTATTTAGTGGCTTAAAATCTTCAGAAGCTTATAATAGTTATTGACTGCTGACAATTCAATGAAAGAGTCCACACTAAATTTAAACCAATGCCATTGTAGTTGTAAGACTGAAGAATCAATCAGGCTCGGTGGAATAATAGTTAAGTGGGCTTCCAAAAAATTCTTGTTTGTTTGTTTATATCTAATGATTTTCGTGTAATTAGATTGTTAGAATTACCGTGCTTTGCCTCAAGGCATGGGAAAACTGCTCGTATTCTTTTCATGTCGGGAAAAGAACAGGTCATCTTGGAGAAAGGTAAGAATTTTAGCAATCAACTCCGTACCAAATGTGTATTTTTCAACGCAGAGCAATCCTAGCTGGAGTTAAACTCCTTCTTGGAGAGGAGATCCCTTCTATTTAGTCAAACCGACTCTACGTATTGAATAGGAAAAGCCAAGAAAAGTCTCATCAATAAACTCGGAAGAGGTTCAGCAATATATCTCAACAACCATTTTTTCGTCAGAATAGGATTGCAATTCATGTAAAAATAAGCAATTATCGTTTGTGTCTAATTGTGAATTAAGCTTC
>JAXGGA010013579.1:0-34760 GCA_038373865.1 Uloborus plumipes
TGCGCTCTCGTGGGAAACATATATGAATGAGTATTCTTCCAGAAGGCGAATTCGTGGCTCGCAAGAAATATGAGATCCATTCTTCCGCAAGAAAGTAATGAATTCTGCCACGTGTATTTCTAGACAAAACCTATTTGCGAGGAATGTTGCGAGATACAAAAAGAATTGGACAACTCCGACCAAGTGCTCCATGATTTATGCGACACATTATTTCATGCAATGCCATTCATGTCACTCAGTGATAACCTTCTGCAATACATTGTATGGATATGGGGGGCTGAAATGCATACATTAAAAATTGTGTGACGAATACTAATGTGTTTTGAAATTTTGATGTCTTTGCAAATTATTCAACTGTATAATGTTGCATTAAAAGTGTACATAGTGCTGTAGAAAATGCAAGCATATTACTGAACTGATTTAAATTTGTGTACAAAAAAAATTCTGCAGTTAACAGTAAAAAACAAATACAAACGAACTATGCTTTCTTCATATATATTTATACTGCCGTGCTAAGTACAAATGTGGTATATGCAGTCTAGCCCAAACTGAGAAAACACTCTTTAAAGTTTTGCACCACCATGTATTTGATTCAAATGAAACTTTTTCAGATTTTTTTAAAAAATATTTCCCGTTCTGAAATGACCATGTAGTTTCGAATTCAGGTAAAATGCGTCACAAAGAGCCACCTGGTGGCGATGACTCAATTTTGTTAAAAAGTGCTGATACGACTTTTGTGCGTAGCACCGCAGTATACACGTAACAGAAATGCTGTAAATGCGTACATGTCGTTGAATAACATTACTAAAAGATTCTAACTCTTAACAAACGTCCATGTCCAAAATTAAAGGGGGTTCTCTGGTTTGATGGGTCAAAAAATCCATTTTTTTTCTTTTTTTTTGCATAAATTGTTTCCATCATAGGGTAAGTGTTTCAGTAGTCAGCCACAATTATATAAAACTGCTCATAAATAGTATATTTTTAATTCAAAATCGGATACCAAGCATTCACACGTTAATTTACCTATCCCCAAATATCAACCAATGACAGTTACGTTTTGGGTACTTTTCTTGAATAAGTAATGAGTCAATTTATTTTAAATACTGTGCCCGTCATCCTAGTTTGCAATCCTGCTTCTTTTTTTTTTTTTTTTTTTGTTAAATAAAAAAAGAGCATGGAATTCTAAATAATTTGGTCCGAAATTTCAAATTTCAAAAGTTTTTTCCCCCTTTCCGTAAATATAAGCTTACAGATTAAAAGACCATTTTTTTTTGTTTCAGATAAGCCAATCAGCTGATTTCGCGGAGGAAGTGAGAGACCAGTTTTTCGAGGGAGGTGCCTTTCGTGGGCTATAACGTTTTTAAAATAAATATATATTTAGCTAACAATTTATCTGTGCACTCTTACAACACGTATACATAGTAACTGATAAGAAGTCAACAAAGTGTATGTATGAGTTTTTAGAGAATATTACAAGAAATTTTTCCGAATTTTATGTACTTTAAATACACTAAACTAAAGTTTGATAACATGTGTAAAAGATTAAGCATTTGTCAAGACATTAAATTATATCAAATTTACTTCGTAAAAAAACAAAAACTGTATTTATGATGGCATCTTAAATATCCTCCGTTCTAAGGAGATTTAAGAAAACAGGTTTCCAAAAAAGAGCAAAACAATAAATGTACTCCCCACAAACCCTGGTCGTAACATCAATAAGTTTAAACATAAGAGGGCAATGAAGCAATGAAGTTGCGTTAAATTTAGAAATTCTAATACATTCTTAAAATAGTCGAAATATTTTTTTACGATGCTTATCTTCAGAAGATAATACTACAAGGGAAACTATATCCACAAAAAGAAGATGACAAAAGGACATATATTTGCCAAAGCTTATATCGAAAAATCGCTTGAATTTCTGTAAGTGCTTCTTTTTTCTAGTGAAAGCCAGCTCAATATTTATATTTAAACGAGAAAAAGAATGTGTACAAGAATAACATCTTGCTACTAAGTCTAAATGTTTAGTTTAGTTTTATAGTAGTTTCACATGGCTTCTGGTTGCACTGAGATTTGATTGTGTTTGACCTAAAATGGGAGTTTACAGTACAGTATGAGAAGTAACAGTACAGTATGTTTTCTATGCTAGATGAGTAAATTTTAAATTGCCATAAAAATATTAATTTCATATACTCATCTTTGATCGGATCTCATGTAAATTTTTGTCCAGTATTTTAAAAATATTAAGACATATTTAAATTGGCATTTTTTTACAACCTCTCCAATCTTATACAAACACTATTTTCATGCACATGCGCGCTCAGAAAATTATGCTCAAACCTAAAATTTTTTTGGTGATTAAAATAATTAAAATGATTAAAATAGGGGATTAAAATAATATTCAAGTAAAGTTTCCTCAACTTGATAAAATGTTTAACCCATTAATGCCTGATATTTTTTTCCAAAGATATTTTGTATACAGGTTACAGTGTTTAATGGACAGGAAAAATAATTTTTAAAAAATGTGAAAAATATTGTTTTTTATTAAGGAAAGAAAAATCGTCCCTTTAAAGTTACGATAGACCCCAGAGGGTACATACTTCTTTTACTATTTTTTTTCTGCCCACGATATAATATTTAAAAAGACATTTTATAAGAAGAAATAAAATCAGCAATTAACATAAACTGGAAAGCTGGGAATAATAATTGTTGATAAAGGTCATATTAAAACTGCTACAGATCACACTTTACAATGGTTATGTGCTGCAATCTGTTAATAACGAATTGAAACAATACCAAGGTACTAATTGAGCACTATTATTTAGTTGAAATGTTCATTTTTGGGGAAAGTCAGACCCTTTTCTGGACTGTCCCTAAAAAGGGACGCTAGGCATTAATGGGTTAATCTGAGCATGAGTGTCTGACCCAATGAGGAAAGAGTAGTTATAAATGGTGAAATTTATCGGACGTTTGAATATTCTTTAGAAGTAAGTGATCTTTCTTCTATAACTTTTTGTCTTACTATGATCAACCAGCATATGATTGTAACAGAAGGGTGATTCTATTCGTTTCTAAACTGGCATTAATAGATAAATATTTTTCATCATATTTTGTTGCTTTTAAGCTTCGGATTTTTTTTTTAAATTCATCACTTTTTCAATTATTTTTAAAATTCCATTAGGAACGCAATATATAACAAGAAGTTCTGTCAAGAACTAAACGAGCCTACTTTCCCGTACATCGACATCGGCATTAGCATCTGATCAATATTCTCTTGATTATCTGAAACTAAAAAATTATGTCAAACATATCTTTATAGCACTTAAAGCTGATTTCTGAAAGCAAAATATACCCATCTCATCAGATAAAATAGACACGTAAAAAGTAAATAAACGAGTCAATAAAGTTTTGTCGCACCTTTTAAAGAATGTAACTGTTATAGTTCTTCCGTAGAAAAATTCCACAATCGTTTTCAAAAGAAAAAAAAAATAAATAAAATAAAAGTACAAAGAACTTCAAAACACATTTTATCAAAGAAAGATAAAAAAGTCGTTCGTTAATAAAATGTCTTGAATTTCATTTTTAATCCGTTGCCAGTTGTTAAATATAAATAAGGAATAAAATGCTCTCGTGAATGAAAAATTTTTGTTGACAAAAAAAAATCGTCTGATAAAAAAAAATAATAATAAATTAAACAAAACAAATAAATAAACAAAAAATCGTCTGCCCAGTCAGTCATTTTTTCTGAGCCTGCATTTCCGCCATGTTTGCGGAGTCGGCATCAGAGTCCTCACAGAAGATTATTCAGAAAAGTACTTTACAATACATTATTTATCAAAACCATTTTCTTACAAAGTTAGTTTGAAGGAAATCCGCCTTGAAGTTCAGAAACAACATTCAATTTAAATTTCTCCGTAGGCGCTCATGTTAAAATTTTTTCTGAACGGTTCATCATTGAACGAAAACTGGTTCAAATTGAAAAGTGAAATATAGGAATGAGCCTCTCCGAGATCTTTCGAACAAAAAAAAGTTTATTCAATTCGGACGGTTCACTTAAAAGTTATTAGGTGGGGAAAGGTTGTTTGAACGGTTCAATGTTGAACGAAAAAAATGTTCAAATTGAAAATTTAAATACGGTAATGAAGCATCCTTGCCGAGATCTTTTGAACAAAAAAAAGTTTGTTTAAATCGGACTGTTCATTCAAAAGTTATTAGGTGTGAGGGCTTGTTTGAACGGTTCAATGTTGAACGAAAAATTGTTCAAATCGGAAATTTAAAAACGGGGATGAAGTATCCTTGCCGAGATCTTTCGAACAAAAAAAAAGTTTGTTTAAATCGGACGGTTCACTCAAAAGTTATTAGGGGTGAGAGCTTGTTTGAACGGTTCAATGTTGAACGAAAAATTATTCAAATCGAAAATGTAGATACGGGAATGAAGTATCCTTGAAAAGATCTTTCGAACAAAAAAAAGTTTGTTCAAATCGGACTGTTCATTCAAAAGTTAGTATCGCGGGACCGGCTGTTTGAACGGCTCAAAGTTGAACCAAAAATTGTTCAAATCAAAAAATAAAATACAGGAATGAGCTGTACTCGCCGAGATCTTTCCAACAAAAAAAAGTTTGTCCAAATCGGAATGTTCATTCAAAAGTTATTAGGGGGGACATACAGACAGACCGACCGACAGACCGACAGACCGACACACAAATTCCCCATCTCAATACCCTACTTTCAAATTTTTAATTTTTCGATATTTATTTCATTTTTTTGTTTCTTCTTGACTTTTTTTTACTTGGCGATATTTTTTTACTTGGCGATATTTTTTGGACTTGGCGACATTTCGGCGACAATGGCTTATCATCAGTTTTGATAACTAATGATGAGATGGTTTT
Source organism: Uloborus plumipes (assembly GCA_038373865.1). Classification (NCBI taxonomy): domain Eukaryota; kingdom Metazoa; phylum Arthropoda; class Arachnida; order Araneae; family Uloboridae; genus Uloborus; species Uloborus plumipes. The sequence goes on from JAXGGA010013579.1 coordinate 4,887, forward strand.
AACTAAAAAAAAACATGTTTTATAATAGTAAACTACAGCGAAAAAGAAGAAAACAACATTTACTGTAAAACAGAACCAGGCAGTCTTGAATTGGTTGTATAAGCACTATTCTCTCCTTGTACTATTACCTGTTGATAACAAACTCTCGGCTGCTGATAGCGGTTTATCAGCCGGTCAGTTTTGAAGACGATGTTACTATTAACGAATTTTTGAAATACGTACTTCATAAAAATATGGGGGGTAGCATTATTCGTCTACACGGCCGTATTTGGCGAAGCTACTGTATTTGTAAGCCATTATTGAATCAGCTGTTGTGAATTACTGATGAGTATTGAATATAAAAAAATATTGATTATAGTAGTTGAAATAAAACTGAATTATGAGCTTAGCGCTAATTTTTTACCTTAAACGAACTAATTAGTTGTGAAAATTGAATTGTTTGGATTTTTCAAAATTCTTTAAACAAACTCATAGCGATATAAGTATAATTTTACCTTGAAGTCATGCATAGGCATATGTGGTTTTTCTGATGAACACAGCAAAATGGACTTTACATCAGCAGACAACAAAAGTTTGTTGCAAACATCATCTGCTGTTAAATTACTGATGTCGATATGTCGTGTTTGTTGAGATCCTGAAAAAGATATATATAACTTGATAATTGACTTTTTTAAAAATTCGTGTCAAACACTTAAAAAAAAATAGATATGTTGAAAAATGAACTAGAAAGCTATTGTAGACATATTTTCAACATTAACATAATTATTTGCTGTTCTTAACTCAGTCTGAGATAGTATCATGTTTGTATTTATATATAATTTAGTATTACACCGAAAATTGAAATTTACTTTTCAAATATGATATCACTCGATCAAGATGTTTTAGCTTTAGATTTTGATTGAAGATAAGCTGCGTTGCCGGCTTTGCATGGTCTAGTTTGAGAATAAAACTTTTGTCAAATGACGCGTGTCTTAAAAAAATTAATTAAAAATGATAAGATTAAAGTCGATATTTTGTCAGTACGCAATACGAAACATTACTCAATCGCCAAAAAAAAAATGCTATAAATCCCCGTTACAGCAAAATTCTCAAAGGAAAAACGAGAATTTTATTTGTTCACACTCATTTTAAAAGTGGCAACTGATACTTATTCAGCTTTTCCTTATCAATGACTTGTTTCAGGCATTTTTTTTCGTATGCTCGTGTAGACGATTTTTATATCAAATTTAAAATAAATAATTCCAAACTTCAAAATGTCCATACCCTTTTTTCTATTAAAAATATCAATTAGTAACCTGGAAACCTTCAGAAGGAAATCTTCCTAAAAGGTATTTCCCTCTATTTTTCCAATAAGACCGAAATGGAGAACCTCCGGTAATTATTTCGGGTCGAAAAGATATTCTGTTCCATATTCGAGTCCTTAAATTAAAATTCGAACGTTTTGCGTTAAAAAAAATACCTACGATCCTTTCCGGGTGCCCAAGTATCTCACCGCTAAATTTGGTCCAGATCTGACGTAAACTGCTGATTTGCATAAAATCCCGGAACGTTCCCCAAAATGGTCTGAAACGTTTTGAAAGTTTCTTACAGTCTTCTACACTTCTTTGTTATCAGAATTCATAAATTTTAAATTTAAAATATTGTCATCTTGATAAAAGTTCGAACGGATAATCCATAAATGTCGTTTAAAAATGGTTAAAAACGTGTCCTGTGGAAATTGCTGAGCAACTTTAAAGCTTATACTCGCGACATGATCCATCGAAGAATGGACGCACAGATGCTTGGAAATAAATATCTATACACGTAGCGAAGCCATTAGTTTTATCTGTTGAATGTTGAAATGAGAAGAAATAAAAAAAAATAATAAATAATAAAAGAAAGAAATGAAAATCCTCCCGGACGTAAAGATGCACCAGTGACTCGAGAAAGAAAAGTTTTTTCACATTAAAGATTCAGAATCGTCGATAAATATCCATTACAGATTTATTTATGAGACTGAATCCTATTTGCTTCTGAGAGATTCATGGCTTAAAAGCTTTTTACGTAGTTGCGACACTTTAAAAAATGAAATAAATCAAGCAGCCTACAACAATGTAACAAACGCATGTTAAGAAGTTAACTCATTTTAGATAACAGGAGCAAAAATGGATTTTTCAGATGTGGGTATTTTAAAAAATGATTCCCAGGTGTACAATGCATTTTTCGCTAGAGGGAAGGCAGCTTTATAGCTTATGCAGATCCAGATGCATAATATTCAAGTTATTTCCTGAGAATTAAATTGTCTTTTTTCTGGTGATGATATTGTCTGAAAAGTTTTCTGAAAAAATAATAATTTTATTTGCTAATACAGTATTTGAAAAAGGACAAAGGGATCTTTGTCCTTTGTTTATTTGATCATGCATTTTAATAGTAGTAAATATTTAACTAATTAAAAATTAAGACAGAGTTTTTTTGCATTAAAAACTTATTATTTTTTTTTTTTTTTTTGAGTACAGAAGCGTTGAGAGCAAAATTAATGAGGTTTTAAAACAGATAAATGTTTAATCGATTTAATTAGTTTAGTCAAACATCTTGTTTTCTTTATATTATGACACGCATAGTTATTATTATAATTATTATTACTATTATTATTGTTATTATTATTATTGATTTATTATTATTATTATTATTTGCGGAATTAAAATATTAGGACACTATTCTAAGACTCGCCATTCAATAACTAGCTCAAATACCATACAAATAATCTAGTATTCTTTTGTAATTAATTTTTATTAACTATTAAAAATCAACACATTTTATTTCCCATTTATAATGATAAGTAAATAACATTTACGTTATTGAAGATGACTCCATTAAATTAGCTACAACTCTGAGACACTTTTCCTGTCTCCGAAATAAAATAAAAATATGAGTTACTGGTGTCGAAAAATAAAATCACTCTAAGAAAGTTAATGGAACGTAATCTAATACTCGCCATTTGCTATACACAATGTTTATCACAGCGATTCGCCTAGCCCCATAAATAAGATCATGTTTATCGAATCAGAACATTATTGAAATCTAGAAGAGGGAGCTATAAAGCGTTTTGCTTCGGAGAATTCCATTCACTGCTGGAAACATAAATTCCTTCAGCCTATAAAATGCTCAATATGGCAATAATAAATCAAAATACGGAGACTAAGCCTTAATATGTGAAGCTATTTTCTTGTATACATTTTCTCTTTTACTTAATATAAGTAGGAGTACATATTTATAGATATTTGTTCTATAAAAATCGAAAAAAATATAATAGATCAACAGGTTGATACATGTTGCAGAAATAATAAGTAGACGTTGGGATTTTATTCAAGTGCATCACACTACTATAAACTAAAAATATCGTACAATAGAAAATAATTAATTGAGAAAATGCTTTTTTTTATAAAATAAATAATTAATATGATATAAAACATGATACTTAAAAATTATCAACAAGAGAAAAATTTAATTCAGCTACAAAGAACAAGTCAAGGAAGAATAAACACTGCGAGTGAAATGAAACCACGTAAAAATTAATACAAATACGAGTTATAAAAAGAGAAAAAAAAAATCAGTAAAAAGCTGTTTTAAGGCGATGATAACAACATTCATCAGTGCGCAAGATAAGCTTTTTTTCGAATAATTACGTTTATGTAGTTTCGCATATAGTAATAGAAATGCGGAAACATAAACAAAACGCAAAACTCTGAAGCTAACAGGGGCCTAAAATCGGCTATCTTATTTCCAAGTTAGAAAAACTGTTGGGCACTAGGATTGGGCGAAAAATAAAAAAAAAAAACAGATCAAATTCTAATAGTTGCCAAAAGTTGTCTTTGGTGATAGTTAGCTTTTGTGCAAAATTTGAGAAAAACCGGTTAATATCTTCAGAGGGCGCTGCGATTGCAAAGTTTTATAGCTTTTATATGGATTTTATGGTTAAAATATGAAAAAGATTGCCTTTAGCTAGTCTCGTTGTGTTTTCTTTTCTCATAAGAGCATTGAAATCATATGAAATAACTCACATAAATTATTATATATATATATATATATATTTATTTATATTTCCAGCGTCTTAAAAAGAAACAAAACGTGAAAAAAAGTGATTTTTAGAACAATATTAAGTAAAAACTGGTGATGCTTTAAGGCTACAGTGGACAAATAAAATTGATTTTTTTCAATTATTGACTTATATGTCTAAAACTTTGTGTGCTTGTATTATTGTATATTTACGACATCTAAAAGCATAAAAAACACAAATTAGTGCAAAAACAATGAATACTTTTTGTTTAATTTCAAATTTAAACATTTTTTTAACAAAATTTCAAAATGTTCCAGGCGTCACAGTTTTTTTTCAAACTTTGAATTTCCACTTAATTTCCAATCATTAGGCATGATGGCACAAAACAATGCATTATATGCAATGTTTTATGAGATATTTTATAAAAGGTAGCTGAAAATAAAAAATTTAAGTTGAAAAAATCATATAAATTTTCATTTTCAGCCATCTTTTATAAACTATCACATAAAATATTGCATGTAATGCATTGTTTTATGCAATCATGCCTAATGATTGGAAATTAAGTGAAAATTCAAAGTTAAAAAAAAAATTGCGACGCCTGGAACATTTTGAAATTTTGTTAAAAAAATATTTAAATTTGAAATTTGAAAAAAAGTATTCATTGTTTTTGCACTAATTTGTGTTTTTTATGCTCTTAGATGTAGTAAATATACAATAATACAAGCACGCAAAGTTTTAGACATATAAATCAATAATTGAAAAAAATCAATTTTATTTGTCCACTGTAGCCTTAAAAAATGTGACATAAAAATTATGAAAATGCAAACATATAACTACATTAAACAGCACTACTTAGACAACAATTAAATATGTTTGAGAAACTATGTATAAACTTACACAACATACATGATACGAAAATTGTATGTGTCACAGGTAGAACTTGCACAAAAAATCTTTTTTACTTTCAAAAGAATGCTGCTCCTTTCAAGCCTCTAAACGTGCACGAATGAAACCAACCCTCGCTTCTATTTCATTTACGGTCAGTGATGCAAAGATAAAAGAAAAGTTATGGTAAGATAATTTTTTTCACTTTATCTACCAGTTTGTTGGCTATCTTAGCTACCCAGGTAGCACAAAAAACGTTTAAGCGTTTTATAAACGTTTTTAATCCGTTGAAACAACGTTAATAACCATTTTACAACCTTTAAACAACGAAGTGTGCTACTTGGGTACATTAAGAGGATTTTTGCCTCCGGCTCGATCATTGGCTATTCCTAATGGAGGAGCCCATAATAAGGGCGAAACTGCAGTCTCTTAGGATGCTATGATCGAGCTGTGGGTGCATTTGCGTTATAAATGTATGATATAGAATATTTTTTGTGAGTTATGTCATATGCTTTCAATGCGTGAATACCTCTTATGAGTAGAAAAAACGCAACGAGACCAGCTAAAGGCATTCTTTTTCATATTTTAACCATAAAATCCATATAAAAGCTATAAAACTTTGCGATTGCAGCGTCCCCTGAAGATATTAATCGATTTTTCTCAAATTTTGCACAAAAGCTAACTATCACCAAAGACAACTTTTGGCAACTATTAGAAGTTTATCTGATTCTTTTTTTATTTTTCGCCCCACCCTAGTGTGCACAGGCCAAAAACTTGCGTGCTTGAAACTTCCTAGTCTGCTTTTACTTTGTTGTTTATTGTACTAAGTCATTATTTAATCCAGACAGCAATTATCGATTATTTTCCATTTTGAATACTGGCATAATATGATTCTGGACTCATGTGTGTACAAATATAAAGCTCGCATTTCGAACTTTGTTTTCTTTCGATTGATTGAAAATAGAAACGTCTGATCAAAGTCTACAACCAGAGAGGGAACAGAACTATATGGTAACTTATAATACATTTAAAATGAACGAAATATAACAGCACACAGAACTACGTTACTTATCTCGTATAATAATCATTTTCCAAACTGGTGAAAATGAATGATTTTGATTAGGATAAATAAATGTTTAAACAATGCATTTAAAGCAAAACTTTTGAAACTCCAGCATAAAACTCTGTAGTATTTCCTTATAAATTAGCTTATATATTATTTAAAGAAATCTGTGGCAATAACAGCAAAAAACCAGCGAAAATAATAATATCTTACTTTCTGGGGTAGTTCTGTTTGATCTCTTTCTTATACCACAGATGAAAAGAATGCAACACAGTAGAACAGACACAATTCCTCCAGCTGCAGCAATGAACCACCACAGCTTCAACCTTTGCATCCTTTCTGGAACAGCCCCATCTCGAGACGATATAGATGTGGTGGCTACATCTGGTGTTACACCTAACCAAAAACGGAAGAAAAACATACATGATACTTTTTCTTCTAAGCAGATTTTTTATGATGTTAACAACCGGAAAGTATGGTGCACTTTCATTGTAATTTTTTAAATGTTCAGTAGTTAAACGGGGAACATGTAAACATTGTATAATTTACAGTGTTAAGTTGAACAAATTATCTTGAAAAACTCCCCAGTGATGGAAGTACCAATCCTTTCTTTGGGTAAAACTTTTAAAGCAATGAGCCATTTTGGGTTTCTGTGTTGACCGTTTATTTGTTTAATCAGCTGTTACATGTAATACCTTAAATGTAATTTTTCCGTGAAAATGTATGTTTCATTAACTAATGAGCTGAACTTAACAATCCATTTTATGAACATTCACGTAAATAATTGATTATGTTCAATTTTCTTAATAATTAAAAACTACTTAATTTCGCAAGTTTGTCCTAAGGAAGAAATGTGTAGTATGAAGTACTGTGTGAAGGATATTATAAGTGCTAGGAAAATGTGTAAACATTGGTAATTGCTATTTTTCTATAGGAAATTCTTTAATATAGTCTGAATCAATTGTTTTCAATTAAATATTTATCATTTTTTATTATTATGTTTAGCTTTTTGTTACTGTTATAGAACAGACACAGGTAATAAAAACTCAAAATAATTTAATTTAATTAAAACTTAAATTCAAAACTGTGTCAAATACATTATCATAACTTGCATTAAACAAGGCATTACATAAGAATAATCTTTACATATTAACATATTATTTGGAAAATGCAGTCTGACATCAGTTTTTTCTCGAAAATCTTGTGACTAGAAGACTCTAAAATACTTTAAAATTTGACAGAGGGTGGGTTATTTATATGAGAAAAAAATAGTTCTTTTAGAGAAACATTACAGTACAATTTAAATTTGCCCGACACAGGTTACAAACTTTTTAATTAAATAGGTTTTTAGGTATATGTTTCATATTAAAAGGTTATTCTTACAACATAATAGTTTTCATTAAAATAAAAATAACTCCGTTCATATGCACTGCAGGCTTGTTCACATGTACCCCCCTGCAGTGGCACACGTGAACAATTAGACATCTTACAAAGATACCATAAATTAAAGAATTAGTGTTAGAAATTACTATTTAGTCATAGCAATAGTTTTGCTCTGAAGAAGTAATAATTAAAAAAAAATCTTATGTGCCCCACCCCAAATACATGTATTAAGCACGTAATTGTGTAAAAATTTATTTTTTTTATAAAACCAAATGCATAGCAACATTATTTTTTATAATTGAGTTTCTATATTTTACTACGCAAAAGTAAGATATTAATGCTCATCCATTCAACTTTTAAGCAAAGGTCAGACGTTAACGAGCTAATTTCTCAGTAAACTATGACATTCGAAAGCAACAATTTTCGCTATCTTAATTTATCTCAACCGTGCAAGTTGCAAAAATAAGTTAAACTACAATGAACAAACATTACACGGATTCACTTGCAATATGCAATACAGCGACGCTCACTGGAAGTACGATTCTGTAAAGCAAATCGATTTTCCGCTATCGGAAAACAGATTTTAGAACATCCCCAAAAAGACTCTTACTGCAACGAAGGTGGAGGATCAGAGTTTAATTGCTTAGGATGAAACAGATGTTTCTGCTGGGTAATAGATTGAATAATGTTTCCGAGGTGCATGAGAGTATCTAATGAAAACTAATGAACCTGCAGCGATTTATTGCAATTAGGTGAAAATTGAAGTTGCTTGTTGGGATTTAGGGCTTTATGGCTCAAACAGTTAGACAGCAATTTTCTTTCTTGCTATGGTTTAGTGTTTGGTCATTATAAAGTCTAGTCTGAAGTTTGAAATTACAAATCAAAATAAATGGCATTAGTTGTATTTCAGTGGTTAAATGGTCGATTTTGTTCCATTGGTTTTAAAGTTAGCTTATTATCATGAAACTTTTTAATCCCAAAGCTGTCTAATAACCTTTTTAACAGCAAAATTTATAACTTAAATATTTAATTTGCAGATGGAACTAGTAATTTTTCAGAAACCGTTCTTACAGACAGTTGAAAAAATATTTAAATTTAGGTACAGAAGAGCAATTTACTGTTCTTCTGCACAAAAAAAATAATAATAATGATACGTGGGTATGTTTTAAAGTAATCACTTGACTACGACATGCATTGCAAAAAATAAACGAAAAAGTAATAATTAACCGTTCTTGCACTATAGATAAAGATATAAAGGGACGCGATTGCCAAGAAGCCATTAGACCCCTTGAATGTTACCACATTTGTAATATATACACCCTAGATCGTAGTGGGTTTGTGATACCAGAAAATATTGCCGAGAGGGTATAGTAAATGTATGTCATAAGAAAAAACACATTTTCAAACAAGCTACTTGTTTCTGTAAAATATATGTTGTGAAACTTAATTGATATGCTTCATAAAACTTCACGTACTAAAAATGGACTAAGAGAATAAATAACTTGATAAAATATTTATAAACAGAGATAGTAAAGTAGTCGTATTTAAAAAAAATGTATTACATTATTAAAGCTTTTTTGGACACTACCATTTTTCACTGAAAAGGATTCGAGTTGATTCTGATACAAAAACTGCAGACATGCAGGAAATATTTACAGATAAGCTGGATCAAATTTTAATGGATAAAATACGGAAGTTAGTTTTACTACATGATAGTGCAAAACATTCCTTTATTATTTAGGCTGAAAAAATTATTTTTTTAAAACGACGTAAAACAACCATTTAAGATAGAAAATACACTAGGTGGCCAAAAGTATCCGGACACTTTCAAAAATTCACATTTTTACATATAGCTCGAGAAATAAGTGATCAATTGTTCTTTAACTTTAGTCATACAAAATATAGGCTTCACCGAACATTTCCAAGTTGAAATTAAATTACCCTTGCATTTGGGGGACGACAAGAAGGGGGTTGAAAGAAAAACCGCTTTTTGACCATAACTCTTCGAAAATAGCTCGGAATAAGCTATCAATTTCAGTAATTAATCAGCATACTATGTATAATTACTGTACAAATTTTTATGAACGTACCACTCTTACTTCTGAAGATATGAAACATTTTTGAAAAAACGGCAATTTTATTTGAAGGGTTTTTGCTCATAACACGCAGAGTTTTTGATCAAACCTTTGCACAACTTCAGGAAAGATGACAAAATACAAGAGAAAGAACATACTAAAACGGTAAATAAAAATATTAAAAATTCGATGAGATATGAACGTTAAAAGGAAATAATTTTTCACGGCGCATGCGCGAACGACAGAAATTTATAACTACAAAAATATTGTAGCCTGATATATACTGCATCTTATAAAAAAAGTTCAGTTGAATATCATGAAAAATGAAAAAGATATCAGCGATCTAGTGAGCTGTATTTCATTCATTCGCAGGCAAAACATAAATCGCAAGGGGTTGTCCACAAATAGTGTGGTGACAATCGATCATTTTTTTTCAATGTTAAATTGTATACAGTTTGAAAATTTATATTCGGCATTGTAGTCACATTTCGTTCATTCGGCCGAAAAGACCTTATACGTAGGTGGCCAAAAGTATCCGGACACCCTCTGAAACGTTGGTTTTGAACGACGACGCAATAACCTTTAATTTAAAAATAGCTCTTTGTGGACAGACCCACACTATTTATGTTTTGCCTGATAATGAATGAAATACAGCTCACTAGATCGCTGATATCTTTTTCATTTTTCATGATATTCAACTGGAACTTTTTTTATAAGATGCAGTATATATCAGGCTACAATATTTTTGTAGTTATAAATTTCTGTGGTTCGCGCATGCGCCGTGAAAAATTATTTCCTTTTAACGTTCATATCTCATCGAATTTTTAATATTTTTATTTACCGTTTTAGTATGTTCTTTCTCTTGTATTTTGTCATCTTTCCTGAAGTTGTGATAAGGTTTGATCAAAAACTCTGCGTGTTATAAGCAAAAACCCTTCAAATAAAACCGCCGTTTTTAAAAAAATGTTTCATATCTTCAGAAGTAAGAGTGGTACGATCATAAAAACTTGTACAGTAATTATACATAGTATGCTAATTAATTACTGAAATTGATAGCTTATTCCGAGCTATTTTCGAAGAGTTATGGTCAAAAAGTGGTTTTTCTTTCAACCCCCTTCTTGTCGTCCCCCAAATGCAAGGGTAATTTAATTTTAACTTGGAAATGTTCGGTGAAGCCTATATTTTGTATGACTAAAGTTAAAGAACAATTGATCTCCTATTTCTTGAGCTATATGTAAAAATGTGAATTTTTGAAAGTGTCCGGATACTTTTGGCCACCTAGTGTATAAGATCTTACGTTAACAGAGTAAATTCAGTTAGCTTATAGGAACCGATATTGTCATGTTTGAAAACTTCAACATTATTCACGCTATTAACTTTTGAAAATCAATTTATTTTCTTGAAATATTGAGAGTAAAATAATTAGTGATAAAAAAAACGTAAAATAGTGTTAATAGAAAAAAAAAAAAAAAAAACAAATATAGAAAATAAAAAATATAGATATTTTTACAAATTTTATGATTATAAGACATTTTGTTAAATGCCTATTTAAATATCATGCCACTACATTCAAGTCGTTTCCAAGCTGACCAATGGAAATTATTCTACCACACGTATTAGATAGGTGATTCAGAAGTGGTCAGTGTTCCAAAGGATTGGTCTACACTGTATGCAGTGATTTTCCTTTTAAGTAGAAACAGTTCTAATTTCCAGAGAAGACGATATTTCAACTTACATGTTAAAGTCTTAGTGATGTGTGTTATAGCTCAGTTTCAGAAAACACAACACAGCTTCTCATGTGGGATGTTTATTCATGGCTTCTCTAAGCGCCCTCTTCTCACACACTCTATAACACAGATAATTGCTCACTCTTCAATGTAGGTGGCGCCGTGATAAGGATGGAACGCAACACTTTGAGTAAGGATTCGTTTGATAAACTGAGTAAAGATTCGTTTTCTAAGGTATTTTTTCACCTTAACTACATTTACTTTCCTCTAATTGCAAAAAAAAAAAATCGCATGAAATATACCTAAAGAAAAAGTATATAAACTAAAACGGTAAAATCATTTTTGGTGCTCCAACTCTTAGGGGTTTTTTTTTTTTTTTTAATCCTTTGGCGTTGTTCTGCCATTTTTTTCCATAATTTTTTCCAAAACAAGTGTAACAATGCAACTTTGGATCAAAAAAAGGTCATCATTATGTTATCCCTCATAATTTCATTGTAATTAAATGTTTTTTTATTACTACGTTCTATTACTCTTCTAGAAGTAAAACTAGTTTGCCGTAAGTTTGATTTAACATTTTAATAATGATTTCAATACAAGGGCCACCTTTAAAATGTTATGCTCTAAAGGTGATCGATAAGCTACACTTTAAAAAGTCATCGATAGAAATATTTGCAATCACACGTGTTACAGGTAAGGGAAAGATTTAACATTGAAAAACAAAACAAAAAAAAAAGATAAATACACCGAATCAGATAATTGCAAAAAGATAAATCAGATAAAGCTGAATTGTCTTACCCTGTGGAAAATCAATTGATTGGTTAAGAATACACTATAATTTTCAAACAAAAAAATTAATTTTCTTAACATTTTAATGTTAGTTATGTTTCAAGTGTATTTTTGATTTACTCCCTTAATTTTGGGAGTAAAAATAAATAAATTCATGCTTGAATAATTATTGCCTACGGTGAAAGAGTTTTTATACAATACGTGATTGAACAAATGTATACATATAAAAAACAAACGTTTTGTGTTAAAAAGCGGGAATTTCATCAAAAAGCCCTACATAGACTATTTACTCTTAGTATTGCAATAGAAGCAAAGCAAAAACCGGCGCTTTTGACGAACAAGAGGTTTTAGCTAATATAATTTAATGACAACAATTCTGGGATAATGGCTGTTGAGAGGTTAGGGCTTAATTGCCTTGGACGGGGCAGATGTTTCCACGTGGCTCTGAATTGAGTAATGCTTTCGGAGAGCATGAGAGCATCTAATGAAAACTAATGAACCGGCAGTTATTTATTGTAATTAAGTGAAAATTGAAGCTGGCAGATGAATTAAGGCATTTATTTCCACGAGTTAAATTTATGTACTTTACTTCAAAAAGCTAATTTTTCCTTGCAGTTTATTATTAGCTGACAGTAGCAAAAATTCGGAAAAGCAGGTAAATAGATAGGCAGTCTCGAAAACAAAGCTTTTTTTCGGTTTGCACTTTGCTAAATGTTATTATGGTTTTGAAATGCATTGAAGTAGAACTTTGACGTTGCTACGTTAACTTTATTGTCAAACAAATGAAATTAGATTTTGAAAAAATATCTCGCTGTTTGCTTTTACAAATAATGGATTAACATCACTTAAATCAACAAAAAACTGAACATTTTCAATTAAACCTTATTTGTTTTAGCTGAAGCTGAATGTTTTGCACTTTATATTTTTCAATTAGCATTTTTACTTCTTCATTTTATGTTTTTTTACTTAATGAATTCCCTATCATTTGCTCTTATTGACAAAAAAAATGTGCTGCTAGTGCATTGAATTTTTCCATGTCTCGCCTTATTCCTTTTGAAATTCTACCTGTTTTAGTATTTAGAATGTCAGTGAAATAAAAAACACTATAAACTTTATTACACCAGAATAGGAATAGTGTGTAAGGTTATTTTCAAGTAAAGCAAACACAATGTTTTGTAGAGACAAAAATACCAACATAAAAATTAGATAAATCTAATTTACCCAAATGTTTTAATTTTTCACTGAAGTGAATAACAAGTATTTGGAATGGGTTACTGTGTGGTTCAACTGTGGTGTCGCTCTGAGAAGTTTTGAAGCAGTAAATATAAAGCAAAAATTACTGTCAATTGCTGATGAGTATCCAAAAGATTATGTGTTGAAAAAATTTTAAAGTGGTGTTTCGTAAATTAAGTGGAAAAAAAAAGAATTAATTTTACCCAAACATTTCTTTCAATTACAGGAATAAATTCATCGTTAAGTAGAGGAAAGTATTTTCTCAACATTTAAAATCGGATTACCGAAGTTGAAATAATAAAGAAAAAGTGCATGGATAAATGAAGAGATATGAAGACATGTATGCAGATCAATTAAACTGAACGAAATTGAAGTTACTATTTTACAAACTTGCATTGGTAATAAGTCAAATCAACACGTGGTGAAAATAAAAGAAGAGTAGCAGCGAGTTTCTTCGTTGTAAGCAAATTTGTCTCTTATGAATACGATAATTACGTTGATGTTCCTAAAAGTTTCCTAATTAATTAAAAAGAACCTTTAAAAAGTATTTCTCATATTTTAACTAAACTTCTCTCGCAATTAGCCTGAAAAGTAGAAAGAGTTGGAGTTTAAGATTACTTTAAAATAGTTAAAAGACTCTAAACAATAATTCACTCAATTGTTCTCTTGACAGAGATAATAATTAATATTTAATGAAAAATTATTCCATTTTCCCAGCACTATTGTTAAGAGAACATAATTGCAATTGGAGTAAAGGTTATTAAAAATTAAGAACTTATTTTTGGGTTTAAATAATAATGAAACAATGATTTTTAGCGTAATTTGAGCGTCCATTAATTATGTTGACTAAACAGGAGAAATAATTTGGACTGGACTAAATAGAACTGGTTTAAAAAGAAATAACATTATCCTAATTAAGGCTATTGTGCAAGGCGTAAGGATCTTAAGTTTATCGAACTACAAAGTTGATCTTATTCAGTGTCAGCAATCAAATAAAATTTACGTTCAAAAAGAAATATGTTTGCTAAATTGTATTTTCATTTTGACATTAACACACAAACACACTTAAGGTTTTGAAAATGCCAGCTTTTAGTTTTAGCTGTAAATGAAGAGAGATTAAACGATACTTTACAATGTGAAAAAAAGGGGTGAATTAGGGAAGATGCCGTAGTTTTCAACTTTAATTTATATCAAATAGCGCATTGGTTTTATTTTTGAAAATCCAATTTATTCACAAAATATGGAATTTTTGATTGGTAAAAAAATCATAAAACATGTAAAAAATTCATAAAGCTTCATGAAACATGTTTTTACCGCCGAAAATTAATGATTACAAAACGCTTCCTGTTCGGCTTCTTCCCTATACCGTTGGGCCGTTAGTGCAATTTCCGTCAGGAGAAGATGCCGTATATGATGGTTTTGTGCCAACTGCTGCATAGAATGTAATTCATTGAATAATTTTTTCCTAAGGTTCGGTGTAGTTTTCTATGTATATATTTCGAGTAAGATCCCTGTTTTCCCTAGGATGTGTCGAAAAACTACGGCATCTTCCCCAAATAAAAATACGGCATATTAAAGCCATTCAACACTAATTCGAGTACTCATCATAGCGGTAAATGTGACAAAACACTATAAAAACACCCTTTCAACCTGCGTAAATCAAAACCAGTATATTTATACTCTCAATGCGCATGCTGCTTCATTCTAACCGGATGACTAGCTGTTTTTGTACATGCTTGTGGGTGAAACACATGATACGGCATCTTCTCCAATACGGCGTGTTCCTTCAATCTACGTTTACAATATCGATATAAAAAAATGCTTTCAATCTACGTTTTACAATATCGATATAAAAAATGCTTTCAATCTACGTTTTACAATATCGATATAAAAAAATGCTAGACGAAGACAAGAATCGTACCATTTACTTCGAGCGTCACTTTCATGTTCTTACTTACAATAAGAAGATACGTGCCTCCAGTTCAACTATTGGCTATTCCTTACTGAGGAGTCCAGAATAAGAATGAAACTGCAGTCTCAGGATGTCATTATCGAGCTTTGAGTGTATTTGTTTCAGTGTTTATTGTCGATTTTGTTATACTTTTCAATATAAAATGAATTTTTACCGTAGCCAAGGTAAATTAGGTCAGTCGAACTTGGATAATTCGAAGTGCAAGGGGCCACTTCAAAAATTCGAATTATCCAAAACTTCTAATTAACCAATTTGTTTTATTTTTATGTTTGGAAATGGTCAATAACGACAGAAATTACGTAAAAAATGGATTTATTATTTTTACATCAAATACTATAGCTTTTTAAAATATTGAGAGATTTCGGATTGCTTTAAAGAACTTACTTGATTTTTTTAACAAAGTTTTCAAGGATATTTACAGCTCGAAATACATCTTCACTCACGTTAGGTTGTCCCTCTACGTAACGATGGTATTCCACTAGATGAAAGACTGCCTCACTTGCAGTGGGAATTGGCCTGAGATCTTCTACTTCATCTTCAATATCTTCATCGTCTTCTGTTGAGTTACTCTGTTTGTTAAGAACTTCAGATAGGATATCTGCATCAGTTAGCTCTTCACAAATGTCTATGTTGTCATCTATGTTGACCTAATCCTCAAAAGGTATGCTGTCTGTCCAAGCAATTGGGGAGGTAAATTTTCTTCGTTAAAGAGCTCGCTAGGGGCAGAGCTGCTTTTGATGAACCCTGCCTTCCGGAAACAGTTTGCAATCGTTTTTTGGCTCACTGAAAACCATGCATTTAAGCACATTCTTGATGCATCGAGTTGGGTAATGGGAACCTTTTGTGAAGTTTCAGTAAGGAGGTGTTGAACGACTAGGCTTCTGTAGAAATGCTTCAAATTTTTTATGATGCCTTGATCCATTGGTTGCTACACTGAAGTCATGTTTGGTGGACAGAACTTAACTGTGACATTCTCCATAGCCGGTATTGATTTGTGAGTCTTGCAGTTATCAATAATCAGGATGATTTTTCTGTTTTTTCTTTTGTATGTTCGATTAAGATCTAGCAGCCATTCTTCAAACAGATTCCCCGTCATCCATGCTTTCATATTCGAACGGTATTTTACAGGTTTTGTTTTGACGTTTTTAAAACACCTTGGATTTCTTGATTTCCCAATCATTAGTAATGGTAACTTTTCAGTGCCGTCCATGTGTGCTCCCACAAGTAAGGTTATTCGGTCTTTACTATGTTTTCCACCACTACCTTTTCACATTTAAAAGCTAAAAATAACTCTGCCTCCTTTCAAATGACTGTATTGAAACTAGATTTTATCAGTTTTGAAAGAAAAAAAAACTTCGAATTAAATAAGTTGGACTTCGAAATAACCAAGAAGTTTTTAGTATTAATTGAATGCAAATTTCAAGGGACCGACCAAAAACTTCGAATTACTCACGAATTCGAATAAAAGACGTTCGAATTATTCAAGTTTTACTGTGTATGCAAAAATATTAAGCACAACATTTTAACATTAAGGAATAGTTTATTTTCTATAGTTAATTGTGCTGGAACGCCTGGATAAAATTAAAGAAAAATTTTATAAACGGAATTAAATTACGATATTAGAAACACATATTTGATTAAAAAATGGGTTTGTCATTGGAAGCTATAAAATTGATACTTATTTTGATGTGAAGTTGACTCCTTAACAGCATTTTAATGCCAAGTGGTATATGGAGAACATCAATCCTATAAAGTTGGTAGCTCTTAAATCTCTCTAGGCAAAATATTGTTCGAATATATTTGCAAGTACTGAAATCGAGAACGTTAGAGATCTCTATATACTCGCGCTACTTATTTATTAATATAAGTTATTCTGATCAGATAAGAAAGATATATACACTCGAAATAAAAAAAATCTCAAGTATAGTCGAGCCTCATTAAAATGAACCCCGAAGGACTTTTAAACTCATTTTTTTTTAATTGTCGATTTCGAAGATTAACACACAACAAACAAGAGGACTGGGTTTGTAAATGTAGTTTTTTTTTTTTTTTTTTTTTGCAGTAATTCCATTTATGAGTTTGAATTAATGAGACTCAACTGTTTCATATTATTTTACTAAGAAAAGCAGAACAAGATTTTAAAGCTGTTAACAAACCGAGGATACGAATACGCCTTCATACATTAACGATTTTAACAGCTCTAGATATTTTTTCCAGGTAACTGTGAAAACGGTTGAAAAGTGGGACTTAATTCTTTGGTCCGAAATTTTTCCAAGAGAGAGGCTCGATTTTCGACGTAAGAAGCACTGTGAAGTGCCGCATGTGAAACTTAAGACAACAAGCTAAATAAGAAAGGGCAAAAGATGTTGAAGGCAGTGTCCTATGTGGTTTTGTACGTAGAACTTAGCCCTTCACCTATAGGACTTGCAGGCTCTATTCCCACTGGCTTCATCACAAGTCGTGAGCAATAGATTTGTTCTCCCGATCTCAGATTATAATCGAAGCGGCTTTATTTAAATTTTTTTCGCCTTTGCAAAAAAAATTTGGAACTTCAGACGGTCTTACAATTTCAGCTTAGATTTTTACCTTTTTAAAACTACAATTAATTAAATATATACGGGTCATTCCATATAAAATCAACAAATGGGCCGTGCCGCACCATTTTTGATTTTGATCATACTTGGTAGGAAATATGCACCAATATTCTGTACCTCCAAACTGTTTTATTTTTTTCTCTAAAAAAATTTATTCTCGAGATATAGTCATTTTTTTGTTCCGCCGATGAGTAAAATTCGGCATTTTTGATCTTTTTTCTAACAGCTCTGGTAAATTTACTTAAAGTGGTAGAAAGATCAAACGTGGCTTATTTTGAAGCTAAAAGAATGAACTTTTATTTGTACATAAAAATAAACGGTTTGGGTTACGCCTAAATATAAATTTTCCCGTGTCAATTCGCGGTTCAAAAAGTGCCGTTTTCGTCATTTCAAGCATGAAAAAATATATGAAGGACTGACAGTGGGGTTCTATTTTTTTTTCTCTTGCACCCAGTTATAGATACTAGAAGCACAGAAAAAAATTAGATGATACCAGTAGTCTTTCATTATGAAAAAATTGCTTAAACTTGAGAAAAAATGAAAATTGGCCTTTTTCACTCCCCAAAAACGGCCTGTGGAACGGGTAGTAAGATTTTGAAAATGTATGGAGCAAGAAGGCATTGCATTGAACTTTAAAAGGAAACAAAAACTGTCTTGTTATTCGAAGGCATTAAAGAGATATAAGCCTTCTAAGTTAGATGATTATTATGAAAAAATACATTAAACTTGAGAAAAAATGAAAAATGGCCCTTTTCACTCCCCCAAAAATAGCCTGTGGAACACTTAGTAAAAATTTGCAAATGCATGGAGGAGGAAAATGCTACATTGCCCTTTAAATCGAAACAAAAACTGTTTTGTTATTCCCAGGCATCAAAGAGATAAGGCCCTCTGAAAATTGAAAATTCATGCAAGATTTTTTAGCATGTTAAAGCAATTATTTTCAATTTTCAGAGGGATTTATCTCTTTGATGCCTGAGAATAACAAGACAGTTTTTGTGTCGATTTAAAGGGAAATATAGAACCTTCCTCCTCCATGCATTTGCAAATTTTTACTATTTGTTCCACAGGCTATTTTTGGGGAGTGAAAAGGGCCATTTTTCATTTTTTCTCAAGTTTAATGTATTTTTTCATAATAATCATCTAAATTAGAAGGCTTATATCTCTTTAATGCCTTCGAATAACAAGACAGTTTTTGTTTCCTTTTAAAGTTCAATGTAATGCCTTCTTGCTCTTTCAAATTCTTCTTCCAAATTCTTACTACCTGTTCCACAGGCCGTTTTTGGGGAGTGAAAAAGGATATTTTTCATTTTTTTTCAAAGTTTGAAAGCTTATATCTCTTTAATGCCTTGGAATAACAAGACAGTTTTTGTTTCATTTTAAAGGGCAGCGTAACAACTTTTTACTCCATGCATTTTTAAATTTTTCTACCTGTTCCACAGGCCGTTTTTGGGGAGTGAAAAGGGCCAATTTTCATTTTTTCTCAAGTTTAAGCAATTTTTTCATAATGAAAGACTACTGGTATCATCTAATTTTTTTCTGTGCTTCTAGTATCTATAACTGGGTGCAAGAGAAAAAAATTAGAACCCCACTGTCAGTCCTTCCTATATTTTTTTCATGCTTGAAATGACGAAAACGGCACTTTTTAAACCGCGAATTGACACGGGAAAATTTATATTTAGTCTTAACCCAAACCGTTTCTTTTTATGCACAGATAAAATATCATTCTTTTAGCTTCAAAATAAGCCATGTTTGATCTTTCTACCACTTTAAGTAAATTTACCAGAGCTTTTAGAAAAAGATCAAAAATGCCGAATTTTACTCATCGGCGGAACAAAAAAATGGCTATATCTCGAGAATAAAATTTTTTCGCGAAAAAAATGAAACAGTTTGGAGGTACAGAATATTGGTGCATATTTTCTACCAAGTATGATAAAAATCAAAAATGGTGCGGCACCCAAATTTCTGAAAATTTGTTGATTTTATATGGAATGACCCATACACTTCAGAGAATGATGGCTACAATGTTACTGCGATAACTTTGTTTTCATAACGGAACCATGTTCTTAGTTAACTAATTTATTTTGACGAAAATGGTTAGCAATCAAAATACATTTTAATTTAACCTTAAAATAGTGTAAAAATAAAAATATTTTTGAAAAAAAAAATTGAACCGACTTCGGAACTTCACTGGGCAAGTGCTCTAAAAAGTAAAAAATAATTTTATTCTTTGAACACCATCGACACTAAATTTAAACATAAGTTTTGAAGACGGTGCAAAAACACAACATAGAATCATACGAAACTATAATTTAACTATATATATAAATTGCAATGAATCCAGGTTCTTTAACTGCATTTGCATACACTACATCGACAACCATATATTTATGTAATGGTACAAATAGTCAGCTCTTAAATTTCAGTGGTTTCTCTGAAAAATGTTGGCAAAATGTAGTTAAACATCATTTCACCTATAGTTTTTGCACCGACTTCAAAACTTATGTTTAAATTTAGTGTCGATGGTGTTCAAAGAATAAAATTATTTTTTACTTTTTAGAGCACTTGCCCAGTGAAGTTCCGAAGTCGGTTCAATTTTTTTTTTCAAAAATATTTTTATTTTATTCTTTTTAGTGTAAATGTACATATGAAATAAGGTAATGTTTCCATTACAAAACTTCACCTAATTTGCTTCAATAAATGTTTCAAAAAATAAACTATGTAAGGAAAAAAAAGAAGGAAAGTATCAACGTGTCTAAAATTTTAAACGATTGACACTAAAAAATAATCCTTGTTATTCTCTGGTTATTATTATCTGGTATATCCCTTGTTATACTCTGGTACAATACCACAATACACTCTGGTATATACTGGTATTCACCAGATATACTGTACCAGATATCTGGTGTTAAACTAGTTTAATCAAAGGCTAAATATTAACAGCTTTTCAACTAATTTATATTTCAAAACAACACTAGATTCTCGCGGTTCATAAAATTTTACGACGTATTACGTACGTGGGCCGCTAATGAGTTTCATGTTTGCTTCAGTTAAGCCTTCATTCAAAATTTTCATTATAATAACTGCTTCATATTAATCACGTTTTGTAACAATGTATTTCATATTTAATGATTTAGGACAAATCGCTTTAAATTTGAGCAAAAATTTGGAGATTTTCCTCACTTTCTTCAGAATTCCTGTATCAAACCTTTTGTAAATTAAGACTAATAAAACCTGAAATATTACGAATGAATTAGTACTTGGTACTAATTTCAGTTCGTTGGAGTTCAGGAGAAAAAAGCAGGACATAGAAAGATACTCGGTTTAAAATTTTCAAAAAGACCATAGAAATGAATTTCATTATGCAATCCAGAAAAGCCTAGCGTTCAAAATGGTCATTATTACGATTACTGTGATCCCAATTTCTTTTTCGAAAGATTTCTGCAGGTTCCCGTTATCGAACCCGGACCACGAGAGGATGGGACCAATCGGAAAGAAAGACCTTTCTAACAAAAAAAGAATTTTTGAAATCGGTCCAGGCATCTTCGAGTAATCTTATAACATACAAAAAAAAAAAAAAATTTCTCCGACGAATTGTATAACCTCCTCCTTTGTTGAAGTCGGTTAATAATGGTTGTTTAAAATATTTTACTGTACGAATATAGTTTATAAAATAAAGTCGAAATTTTGTACTAAATGAGAACAATGAGACTATAAGAATAAGGAACAAATAAAAACAATAAAAAGTTAAAAATCAACAATCGTTAGTCGAACTAAAACATCTTCCTCTGTGAACACATTATGTAGTCTGGCTCTGATAATATGACATCGGATCGACTGATAATTAAACGAATCTATTTAATAGAATTGGAATGATAATAGCTAGTTTCCGTTGTTATATTTACGCTCTAATCTCAGAACGTCTTCTCTTTCAACCCAAACAACAATGAGCTCGTCCAAGGCCAAGCATAAATATAACAGAACATATTATAGGTTCAAAATCATCAAAGACATTCCGAGTAAATAAATAGTACGACATAGCAGAGCTAGGCAACCGAAAACAGATCAAAACTTTAAGTCTTTCTCATCGTTTTGATGATGTACTACATTGATGCTACTACTTTATATCAGTTCTCATCTTGTTAAATGGATTTACTTGGTCAGTGTTTGGGTTATTGTGAACCTGTCTTTTATGCTATGCTGAAGAAGATTGGTTTATTAGCTTCAAAACAGTGGAGTGTTTCGCTCATTTTAACCGTATCGTTGATTTTCCCAATTTGATTTTCGTTGTTTATCGCAATAATTTATTATACTTGCAATACTTATTTAGGTAAAAAATATTACAAGAGGAAATATATATATATATATATATATATATATATATATATATATATATATATATATATATATTAAAAAAACAAATTCTTGTAAATTGTGAAATAGTGTCTCTAACAAGAAATTGAAATAACGCTATTTAAACTAGAACTACACACGCACTTCTAAAATTAAAATTGCAGTGAAATGGGGAGTATTTTCTCAAAAGTGAAAGTAAAGGTTGAACTTCCCCATCCATTAATATGTTTAAATTCCCGATTCGTGGCAGCTTTGAAATCGAATTGACAAGGAAAGATTTATCTTCGAATGAAGCAACTAGAGATTTGAAGTGAGAGAGGATCTCTAAATCATGATTTTGGCTGGGGGATTCATCGTTTGTAATTAATGAGATGAAACTGAAAATCCTCCGCATTCAGTCTTCATTAATTGCGATCGCATGACTTTAGGTTTGGAGTTTTACAAATGAATTAAATTCTAACGCTTCAAAATTCAAAGGCATTCTGAGTTTTTAAGGGTAATAGCCAAAGGGAAAGCGTGGAATTTCAAATTAAAATTTATGTATTTCGCTTGTTTAAAAGAGTTAAAGGGTGGCCATTATCAAAGAAAAGGTATTAATTGAATTTAAATTTATGAACATGAAAGTACCTGAATTGTGCAGTTATTCTACAGATCACCATTTAGAAAACCATTTTTTTTGTTTTTTTTGTTTTGATGAATCAACCAATGCACAAAAGTCAGCTAAGAATGGACAAAAAGGCAAAAGCATTACAAAGTGATATATAATTTTTTTGTACAATTAATGTGTCTTCTTTCTGTATCTTCTTTACAAGTGTCAACTGGTGGTCTATTTTAGTTATCGGTTAGAATTTTTCTATAGCTTAGATTTTTTTTAAAGTAGTAAAAACACCTTAGTGTATATTTTTATCAGATCAAACATTCTATCCAATAAGATTCAGCTTAGACATCAAATTTTATGTAAAGCATTATATATTTTTAGATTTATATTATTTATCACAAATAATTATAATTATACCATTATAATTATCATCACAGAAACTATAAACTATTGTTTTAGCACCTTAAAGAATATTGCATAGCTTAAAGACGCACATTGTTTCATCAACCCCACCCTATGTAAACTTATAATACTGTTTCACTCCGGTAAAGTTTAGAGAAAATACGCAGTTCTGCTTCAATCGCTAGTCTCAATTAATTTAACGACTATTTGTACTTAAAAATCTTAATCAAAGTGGTTTTAAGTTAATAATAATACCAATAAAAACGCTACAAATTATTTGAAGAGGTATAAAAAAGTGAATCTAACTTGCATTTATATTGTTAATTTCTGGTAGGTAAGTGACGTGAAATTCCTCTAGAACTTACCAAGCAGACATTCCCGTCTGTTTGCATTAATTTTATAACTGCAACAATATGGAGCACTGAGAAGTAAAGGGAACTTAAGGCAAAATCAAAAGTTTATCAGATAACTATTATAAGTGATGGAAGAACCTCTTTTCTAGTACACTTGTAAGTGCTTATATAAAACCAAAAATCTAAAGATCATCATTAAGGATGAAAAAAACCTTAATAATACACTGCTCGACATTGAAAATGCAACACCAAGAAGGAGTGGTCAGAAATTCATGCAGATTTTACCGTAGACGCATGTCACTGAGTTATACAAATGATATGAGATGCGCAGCTTTCCGACGCACGTGAAGTAAGATATAAGAGAATGAAGTTGAAAAGTGGGCAATGTTCATGTTGGTTTTTCTGTCAGACTAATTATCGGAGAAATTTGGTTTTTGTCTCGAAGGATACGTCTGATAGGAGGAAATGCCACGCCGTCCTCAACGAAGACACTTCCAGCATATAGACGACTTTACAAGGGGTATGGTGATCGGGCGGAGGTTGGTCCATACGTCAAATTGCAGCTGATACCCAAATGGATGCAAGCACTGTGCATCGGCTGTGTTGGAGATGGTTGAAAAGAGGAAATGTAGCCACATTGAGGGGTGCAGGTGCAGCCAGAGTGACGTCAGACCGCTTGGATCGACGGATTCACCGACAAGCTGTGGCGGACTCGAAGGCACTTGTACGTCGATTCTGCAGCACGTGCAAGGTACCCTGGATGTTCCTGCGTCAACCAGAACCATTTCCCGTCGACTGGTTGCACGTGGCCTGCAATCACGGCGCCCGCTAAGAAGACTGCCATTGACCTCACAGCACAAACTCCAACGTTTGAAATGGTGCCGGACCAGAGCGACGTGGATGGCAGAATGGCAAACCGTAGTGTTCTCAGATGAATCCCGCTTCTGTTTGTCCAGCGATAGTCATCGCATACGTGTGTGGCGTCGACGTGGAGAAAGATCGAATCCGGCAGTAACTGTGGAACGCCCCACAGCGCGACAACGTGGCATAATGGTTTGGGGCGCTATTGCATACAATTCCGTATCACCTCTAGTTCGTATTCGGGGCACTGTGACGGCCCAACGATATATAGATAATGTACTGCGGCCGGTGGCAATCCCCTACCTTCAGGGTCTGCCAAATGCAATTTTTCAACTGGATAACGCCCGGCCTCACAGTGCTTAAATCAGCCAACATGCTCTACGAGGTGTACAGATGCTTTCCTGGCCACCATACTCTCCTGATTTGTCACCAATCGAACATGTGTGGGACGTGATTTGACACCGTTTGCAGAACCTGTCACTGCCTCGTTTAGAGTACAAACTGTGGCAAATGGTTGAAAGGGAATGGAGTGCCATCCCTCAGGACACCATCCGCAGGCTTATTGACGCCATGCCTAGACGTGTTTCTTCGTGCATCGCTGTCCGTGGTGGTCCTACTTCTTACTGAGCCGACGCCGTCTTCGCTCTAAATTTTGCTTATTTATTTTGAAATAAATATCACTTATTGTTCCATGCTGTCTCTGTCTTCCTACCAAATTTCATCAATTTCTGACCACTCCTTCTTGGTGTTGCATTTTCAATTTCGAGCAGTGTATATACTCATGTTTGTGAAAATTGCAACACCATGAAGGAATCGTTATAATTGAATGAAGTTTAACACACAGCTGAGTGATAGTGGTACAAATAAATGATTAAACTTATAAAGCCAACAAACAATAAAAAGATATTGAAATTAGTATTTTGTGTAGCCACCACGATCTGCAATAAGTGCTGATACGTGACATGGCATAGAGTCAAACAAATTTTTAATGTCTGCCTGATCAAGAGCATTCCATACTGTTTGTATGCGTACCCAAAGTTCTTCTGCAGAAGAAAACAAGACGAGGATCACGAACGAGACGGCGACTACCGGAATCCCAGATATGTTCAATCGGTGACATATCCGGGGTGACATAATACGCTGGCCAGGGAAGAAGCTGTACCTTCTGCGATGCAAGGAAGGATTGAACAGTCCTAGAGACATGAGGGCGGGCATTATCTTGCTGAAATACAGCGCCAGGCAGGCCTTGAACGAAGGGGACAGCTTGGGGCTGTAGAACTTCACTGATGTCCCGGTTGCTGTTCAGGTTACCCACAATTCGTAGCAATTGAGATCGTCCGTGATATGATATGGCACCCCAGATTATAACCCCAGGCGTTCCTCCATTGTGACGTTTGATAATGCACTCTGGAAGGTGACGTTCACCGTCATAGCGTCGGACGCAAATGCGACCATCGTGGTACTACAAATTAAAGTGGGATTTATCAGAAAACACAAGATACCGCCAATCAGCACGCCAGTCCACTAATGGTTGGCTCATTGTAGCCACAAGAGGCGATGTTTTAGCGTAAAGGGAATCCTGTTTAAAAGAGTCCTTTCGTGTAGCTTCAGAAGACGTCTACGAATTGATGAAGCACACAATGGAACACCTGTAGCTGTTGACCACTGTACTGCCAGTTGTCTAGAAGAAACTGTACGGTCCATCAGCACCATGGGGATCAGGTGTCTATCATCGCACGCTGACGTCACATTTCAGGGTTCACTCCCGGATTTCCGAGTTGTCCGACATTCGTCCGTCCACAGTTCCAAACACGCATCACTGTGCTACTGTTAAGCTGCACACGATTGACTACTTCACGACAAGACAATCCAGGTTTACGAAGGCCGATGATCCTCCCCAGTTTAAACTCCGTAAGTGGTTATGACCTCGTACTTTTTCATCGAAAAGGCATAAGCAACGCCTGAGCTAACGTTTATCACAAGCAGATAACCACCTATAACCATACACGCCTTGCTGCAGCCGTCTACTTATTCGGAAAAATCCGGCGTTCAGAGGGCGCTGCTCAGCGTACGCATGCGCTACGAATCTAAAATTCTAATCATTTGCATATCATACCCTACTTTACATCTGCTAAAAATTTTAGCCCATTCGCGCAAGTCCTTCATGGTGTTGCAATTTTCACAAACCATGAATTTATTACTTACCTTTCACCTAATTTTTTGCTATAACTTTTGTCACTGTGAGTGTACATGTTAGTTTGTATTAACAACATTTTTTTTTCACCAGCATTAACCAAAGACCAAATACATACTCAGAATTTCTGATGTATTCCTCTTTTTGCATTACTGAAAACATATTTTTATGTAGTACAAGTATTTTTGGCGTAATACATAAAAATGTTGGAAACTTCGTAGGTGCTAATGTTAAAAAGTTCTTGATTGTAAGGGAATTTCTTTTAAACAATTAAATCTTTACAGATATATGATATATGTCAATTTTCAGTTTTGTAACTATTTATGATTAAGTAAATCCACCTTTTAGTTCACGATGTATATTTCCTGTTAGCGATAAGGTTATTTTTTATTTTAAATAAATTGAACGAAGCGTTTTACAAATGAAAAAAATAATTTACGGTAATCATAATTTTTTTAAATATAGATTAAATCTACATTATTGTATTAGCCTTTTTCAATTGTTTCTCAGTTTTTGCTTTCAAAAGTAGAAAAAAAAAAATACAGAAAACATTAAGAAAAATGTAATGCTTTAAAATGGAGCAATTTATTTAATATGAGATTATTCCAGAAAACTTGCAGAAAACAAAGGTGTTGTAGCGTTTTGGCGATACTATAGTAAATTAATAAAGTACTCTTAGCAGTAATTGTAACAAATTAAGATATTTTCTGTTTTGTGCCAAGCGCGGAGTGAGAACATATACATTTGATAAAAATGCAACACCGATAAACCAAGAAATAATTGTAAAATATAAAAATTAAAGAGAAAGTATGAAGGGATTTAAATAAACACACAAAACATATTCGTTCAGCAAATCCTACACAGTATTTTACATTTTCATCAATTAATGCCCTTATGAGTTAAGATTTTGATTAACACAAAAAAACTCTAATAAAAATATATTTTGTTAAATCATTTTACTATAAAATTATGTCTAGGAAGTTTTATCAAAAGCGTAACGCTTAAACGGATTGAAAATCCCAAAGAACTTTTTAATAGATTTATAATCCATTTAAACAAGAAAACTTGCCAAAATTGATGTAAAAATAAAATGCTATTAAAATAGTTTATCGTTAATAAAAGCAGAATTAATTTTATTTTCAAAACAAAAGCTATTACTAAAACATATTTTGATGATATAGAATCTTTGTATATTAGAGTATGTGTACATATTGAATGAACACTGTCGATACAGCAGAAAATTAATGCTCTGAAATTAATCATGAAACATAAACTCGTTTTATTGAGAATGTTTTCAATGTTTTAGTCGTAAATATTGGACAGCATAAGATAATCCTAGATTTTAGTATTATTAATTTTACTCACTTTTGATATTCAATCTACACAAAGGAGAAGCTTTATTTTTTCAAATGATAGCTTTTATTCTGAAAAGAGGAATGAACTCAGGTTAAGTCATCTTTAGCCTGAAATTATTTCACTCTTAATTATTTCGTACTGGTTAAGATGCTACGCATTGTAATTAAGATTGATAATTATTCATTAGTTGAAGTGTTTTGATGATTTCGGGAAAATATCCTCAGAATCCCGTGTATTAACGTAACTTAAAAGAGCACCTCCAAGTTGAACTCCCTCTTAACTCTTTCCTAAAACGAGTTATTTTTTCCTAAGGAAAATTATCTGTTTCTGGCTGGCCGTAATTAATGAATCAAGCCACGTTGAAATGGAGCTCATTAATGAGGAGGAGTTTTCGAGTAGTTCAAAATTAAGATAATGAATACGGTGTAATACATCCCTGCACTTAGTAATAAAAATCGAGTAATTTCTAATGAACCACTAAATTTCAAAATATAATTAAATCATTGGAATAATCATATTGCACTTTTGTTGCAGTTCAATATTAAAGTATTTGTTACGTAATTGACAAGGGACTTATGTTAACATTCAGTGAATGAGTTCAGTGCTTAAAGCTAACAAGTTCATATAATAATGAACTGAAGCTACAGTGTGTGTGTGTGTGTATATAATTAAAATACATCGCTTTGTAGGGGAAACGAAATAAAACATATACACACTTGTTGGCTTATAATTTCTCAAGCACTTTTATTTATTTTAACATATTTTTAGCTCTTTAATCTTATTTTTCTTGTTTTATTGCTACTGACTTTTCTCAGAATCATGGTATGAATGCTTATCTTTCTTAAAAAAATTTCCACTTTACCAAAGCATGAAAATTTTATTAGAGTATTATCTTTATTTTCTAGTACATTGATAAAAGTAATTCGTAGTACAAAAAGCAGCTTGTATTCACAATACTATTCGCAAATGCAAGGTTAAGCAGGAATACAGAAGTGCACTGCTCGTTACAGACGCAACCTGAATATTTCTCTCTCTCTCTCTCTCTCTCTCTCTGTGTCTCTGTCTCTTTTTCCCCCTTCTCTCTCTCTCTCTCTCACACACACACACACGCACACACACAATCGAATGAAGCTTTAACAGTAAGCACTAAAGTATAGCTTTAATCAAGAGCATGAGTACTGCACGAGTTAAGCTACTTTAAGATTATTTTTCTGTTTATGGTTTATGATATTCATATCTATCATAAAGTGGCGTAAAGTCATAAATTGGAAGATATCAGTATTTTAAATCACATATGCTTCAAGGCTTTTGAAGTAGACATACTATAGCACAAAATTTGATCATAGCTTTGCATTAAAATATTTAATTATTTTACTGCATTTTATTTTTTTGAAACACTGAGTGTTTCTGCATCATTTTGAGAAAACATAAATGCGCTGTTTAAAAAGTTTTAAAAGCTATATAAAATGAAAGACTAGCTAAACTTTTATAGCCAAACTCAGCTAGGCTAAATATTATGACGCCCCCCCCCCCCTTCTGACCTCCGTCTACCCTTTCCACCAAAGGTGCCCAATTATACACTCTCACACTCACGTAATACTACTGCATTTATGTAACAAAATTTTCGAAGCAAATGATTAACTGATAACTAAATGAAACAATCGTATTCTATAATTTATGCACAAACGCAAAATTAAACTGCAAATCAATGCGTACTAAACAGAACACTTCCCACACAAGAACTCAAACGAGCATTAACTTCCGAAATGAAATATTTCCTGAATTCTTTGTTCGAATGACAAATGGTAGATGTTGTCGTCCGTTGCTCAGGAGAAAATAATAATCGCCATTAACGCGGGGCTTGCTTCGAAACAATTCCGGAGGTGGATGTGACACGTAGCAAAACAAAACTTTCGTGCGCCTTTAATTATCCTTTGTTGCTAAAGCGACTATCAACTCGATATAAATGTTTCTTATTTCTCAAATGTCGCAGAAGAGCATCTTTT